>JASXTE010000403.1:0-49613 GCA_030280995.1 Hemileia vastatrix | reverse complement strand
CTATTCATTTCCACGCCAATTCTAATCGCCTGAAGTCGATGGATTCACCAGCAAACGTACGCGAGAGAGGTGTAGAGACCGCAATCGAACGCCTCTTAGCGAACGCCTGTCCTCACCTTGCCTTTCGCTTCGGAAGATTTCGATTTCATCTTGACCACCTCACCATCCCATCTTCTCTTTCTCATACTTCCGCGACGACGTCCAAACTCTCTGGGAAATCATTCATTCATCAGTCGCAAGAGATTCAAAAGCAACTCAGATCATACTAGAACATTCAGATCAACCGTTTCGGACATCTTCGACTTCCCACCATCCTCGCTCTCTTCCTCTCCTCCGTTCTTCAGACTTTCCTATTCTACAAGCTGCATCAACCATTCCCCTCAACCGTCTTCCAGGTGACACAGGCTGTCGAGGAAAGTACACTCAATCGAGATCCTCAGCTTCAAATTCCCATTCAATCTTCGTCCGGTCTATCTCGATCCTTTCTCCAAACCTTGGGGCATTTCCAAACCTCCTTCTCCCAATCAAAGACCCCCTGTTCATCGAGTCTCTTCATTCAAAACGATCATCAACCCACCAAGAGAACTCTGTGATCAGCCTTTGGACTCGGCTCCAAACTCTTTCTTCTCCGACTGTTTAACCAACATCAAATCATGGATCAAGTCTCTCCGGACCTTCTACTTCCAATCTTCAAAGAATTGAACTCGAGAGAGCTGGTCTCGTTCATGCGAGTCGAAAGAAGATGGTTACAGATCATAGATGAGAACAGGGCTCTGTGGAGAGAGCTCGTTCTTCCACCAAAAAAGCAAGGATGGGGCTTACAAACATTGGAACTCTTTGATCGGAAATCGGACAGTACCCTCAAACGAGTGTCACTCGACGTTGCTAAGGAAGTGGAGAGTGGTCCTTTTGTCGAAGTTCTCCAAAAGTCCAAGGATAGCCTACGAGTTCTGGAAATCAAGAGGAACTATGGGGTAAAGACGGCGCTCGAAGAGAACTTCTGGAAATTCCAAGCATTGGTGGAATGCAGATTAATGGATCCTTCGAATTGGGATTACAAGCTCAGGCTACGAATGGAAGAAAGAGATGACGATCGGGAAGACAACAAAGGCTCAAGTCTCAGAGTCTTATGGATCTCAGATTCGAAGAGATTATTGAAATCTCATTTATATCTTCTGGATAATCTGGTGTCTTTAGTGTTAGAGAAGGACAGCTATGACTCCTTGGGTATCAGAACAATATTAGAACGACCCTCGAGAACCTTGAAACATCTTCGAATTGCCTTTGGAAGGGGCGAACAACCACAACTTCCAACTTTGAGCTTCCCCAATCTCAGTTTTCTAGACATCACTTTATACCTTCGGTCTGCATTAGTTTTTCCTTCGTGGATGAAATTACCTTCTCTTTCTACTCTCATCATTCGGAACTCTCGAACGCTTTCTTCTCTACCAGCATGTTCAAAACTCTGGCTGGTTGGCTTGGACGTGAACAAGGATATGTTGAAGCTAGCATTTCAATGTCCAGAGCTTGTAGAATTGAGGATAGATATGGCTGGAGTGGTTCATCGTGACGTGTCCGCTTGGAAAAAATTCAAAACTCTATCGTCCATGTTGAGTCAGAGAAAAGCAAATGTAGAAGCTGGAATGGAAATCGGAGGTATCAAGATGGTCAATCTCAAGACTCTGTTCATTTTTTTGATCAGGTAGCGTACGAAAAAGAATCAGTCTTGGGGGAACTAGGTTCATCAAATTGAGAGAATTGGTGGAAGAAGTTGTCGATCTACGCGAAGCTCTATCGCAGGTTATCGAGATGGAATTATGAGACGAAATATCTTTCAAGCTGAAAAACAGGTGAGTTCTGTGACTTAGAGTTGGCGAATTTGATCTATTGGATACATTCTGTTTTCATCCAAAACTCACGTCGACTGTCGTCCGATTTTCCCATCACTTTTCATGATCCACAGAGGTGACAATACATCCAAGCTTCTTCAAACTTGACCCTTCAGTCTCGAAAGAGCGGAAGGTGGAGCTGCTTCGGGAGAACCAGACGAGAGGTAGATCGGGAATGGAGAGTCTTGTCTCAAGAGATGATGAGAGTTGGATGAGAAGCTGAAGAGAAGAGTTTGGAATGTGATGAAGCTCGACGAAAAGAGAGAGGTTGACAAATTGGAACTTTAGATCTGCTTGAATCTCTCTTTCATCATTTCAAGCCCTTCTAAGCATTCAAAATTTCACGCGATTGTATATTTCCTCGACAACTTGATCATTCAGCTTTCCTTTGTTATCTCGCCATTCAAGAAGAGCATCAGTCTGAACTTTAAAGAAAGCTTTGGAAGCAGGATAAACATCCTCAGCGCACAGAAGGGCGGTCATAGGACGAGCTCTGACTTCACCTTAGTGAGAAGAGAGAAGAGTCTTCGTTCATCGAGCAACGAAGGAACAGTAATTGAACAACAGAAGGAGTCAAATTTCCATCTCAATGTCTAACTACAGATCGCTTTTCTTTCTTTGCACCCTCTCCTCCTTTCACTCTCGTTCTTAGATATCTTATTTTTGATCTCAACCTTGTCTCCTTCAATGTCCAACCTTGTCAACGTCTCCCAAAAAGTCATAATCCTTTAGCTTGGGAGGAATTTGTGAGAGCTCATTCTTAATACGAGCACAAATTTGAGTTGAATCTACGAGTTGAGGTAGTACTTCGTCTTCATTAAGGAATAGACTTCCGAGAAAATCCAGACGTAGTGGAGTGTCTGCTATGATCAGGTCAGACAACTTTGGAAAGGAAACCTGTGCTTCATTTTCTCTTTTAAAAACCAAATCTCCTTTCTCCTTTTGGAATTCTCCTATTTCCACAATCAAAGTCTTGAGAGTTGTTGATATAGATTTGATGAAGTTGGAAGTCTGATAAAGGGGTACTTCTTTGGAATGTAGGCAAAGTTACGAGAGTCGAGGGAAAGAACTTGAGAAAAGAGAGCGAAGTAGCAACGAAGAGTTCCCACTCAGATACAAGTGATCGAGGGCCTGAAAGATAGCTCTCACATCTAATGGCTCTGATTTCCTTGAGCCTTTTCCTTTGCCAAAACTGATGCGTATAGTGGTGAGGGAAGAAGCGCCTGATTTGAGAATTGCAAGTACAGTTGAAGAAAGGAGTTCATTTGAAAGGTCTTGAACGTCTACTCTAATCAGCTCTGAGTAACTAGCGTTAGAGAACAAGTGTACTACTTGGTTGGAATCATCAACTAGATAGAGCTCTTGCAATCTTATTAGCGACAAGCTATTTTCCGCTTTGACCTCAGAGGACTCGATCTTTACTCCACGCATTCGAATTTCCTCTAGAGTGACCGAGGTAGAATCCAGTAGGGAGAAAATTGTATCGATCGGAACAGAATTGCTATCAATGGAGAGTTTTCTCAATTGAGGAAAAGCGAAGCCACTGAAGAACTCCAGACCGAACGGCACATTCCAGATGCCCAACTCCTCCAGCTGCGAGAGAAGAATGAGCTCTTTGTTCTCTTCCATGGACTCGAAGATGCTCATAGTAGTATTGATCCTCAGTTTCATGAGGGAAGAAGCGCACTTTCTCAGGATCTCGAGGAAACAGAGGCCCACTTGAGCTCCGTCGTCAGCTTCGACCAAGCCACCAAAGCTAACTGCGACTCCAAAGTCCAAGGATTTCAGCGTGGGCATGGAGATGCTTGAAATGAATTGGTAGCCAGAAAGACTGAGACGATCGAGGTCGAGTGACTGAAGATTGGGAAGTAGTTGGTTGAAGGTGGAAGGGGCAGAGTCGATGAGAGTCATTGTTCCCAGAGAGAGATGTTTTAGAGACGAAGTAGTCTGGAGGATTGAAGTTAGAGTCGTTGCTTTGAACTGAGACAGCTCTGGTCTACCAACAAAAGAGAGAGAGAAAGACTCCAGACGTGGTCCCACCCAATTCGCGAGCCAATCCATTTCCTCAGTTTCGTAAGAGTGCAAAACTGACAATGTCAAGTGCTTCAGATCGAAAGATGGAGCGCTCTTAACTGTCCCTAGAGGGAAAATAGAGGCTTCTGCAAGGTAGCGAAGGGACAGAACAGAAAGCTTTGGACAGCTTCTGACCAGATTGAAGAGTTGGTCAGGAAGATTGGAAGAGCGAAAGGACAGATTGAGCTCTTCCAGGCTGTCTGCAGAGTTCTCAATCTCTTGATAGAGTTCTTCGATTTCATTCTCTTCGCCGAATTCAAAGCCTAGGTCCTGAAATGAGTCTGTATCGAGTTTCAATTTGATCAGCCCTCCACTGGTGAGCTTGACAAGATCTTGAAGAAATCTCTTGCAACTGATGGAATTGTAGTGAGAACAGCAGTCATCTGACGAATCTTCAACAGAGAAATGGATTAATCTTCCTCTTGCTTGCACTTCGATTGGGAAAGGCACACGGAAGCAGATTTCTCTGAGTCGATTATCTTGCGGACAGCTCAGTAGAATCTGAGCTGATTGGACCAACAATTCGTCAAGATTACCTTCTTGATCGGAACCTCCAACCAGTCCGTGATCCACGTTGAAAGAGATCTTACCAAGCTTGCCTTTAGTCGCTAGAGAGATTGCACAGACCAATGCGAAGAATTTGTAATCGGTTGCCTTCATCAACGAGGTCAGATCAATTCTCTCCTCAGTGGAAGAGAGACATTTCTCTAACTGTTTCCAAAAACGGTTCACATTATTAAGTTTGATTTCCTTCAGTGGTCCTCTAGAAGAGGGTGCCGAGTTGGAACAGAGACGATGGATCAAAGCGATCATCGCATCTTGATCCATCCACTCGTCCAAACCTTCGAGATCGATGACTCTGTTGATTTCAGGATCGGTCAGCAGCCTTCTTCTCCAATCTCTGGAGATTGAGTTGGAGATTGCGAGATCTGGAGTTGAAAGTTGAGAGAAGATTTCGACGATGGTTTCAAAAGGGGAGAGAATTGATAGGATCGACCATGGCTGAGTTGATTGAGATGATATTGGATTGTATGTCTTGATTGAAGAAGAAAAGAACAATCGAAATCGAATCGAATAAGAATCAGTCCGGGGTCGACTGAGTGGTGGTCATGGTAGAAGGAGGAGAAGCATGAACGAAAAAAAGTTTGCTTTTTGATTCAACCTCGGCGCATCACTACCGAACACAATAGCCAAAGCCTTCTCACTCTGTCAAAGAAAAACTTCCATTCGTTCAAAGATCGGAACTCAGAGTCAAGGAACGGAACAAGAAATCTCGCATTAGCATGTCGAGTTCACATAATGAAGCTAGAAGCTCGAGAGAAGAGAGTCAAGAGACCAAAGGCGACGAGTGTTCTCAAAGCGGTGGAAAGAAACAACCACAAGAAAAAAACAACAACAAGGAAAACCAAAACACTATAATGAAAATTAACAAAGACGGTCACAATTGAACTACGACGGAGCGTACTTCTCATTCCACTCCTTCACAATGCTCTCAGCGACACCTTCTTCTTGAAGCAGATGGGAATAGGCAGCTAGGGGATGGTTCTCCTCTTCCGAAGCCTTCTTTCCCAGCTCCTGGATGTCTGAAAGTTCCAGGCGATGCTTTCGGATGGCCAGTGTCTTGAGAGTTGGATGAATCGCTTGCATGGCGTGAAGGTGAAGTGATGGAACGTACTCTGGCAGCTGAACATTCGAGATGCAGGACACTTTGGGCAAGACTCTTCTCACAAAATTTTGAAACCTTGAGTGACTATGGGACTCTCGGGGATAGTCAAGATCCAAGTAGAGAGATTCCAACTGTTTGCCGGTACGTTGAATAGCTTCTTCCAACAAATCTAGCTGTGGATTGAGGATTCTCTCATCAAGGTCCATTGGCCAGCCACGTCCCCATCCCGAGTAGCCAAAATCTTGAATCCCAAGGTGAGAAACCTGCTGTGTCAACCTCCAGAGTGGAGCTTAGAAAAGATGCAGAAGCAGAGCAGAAAGCGAAGAAAGATCAGTAGACTTCCCTCGCTTGTCTTCTATAAGATCTGTACCCAGAGAACTAACTCACTGCACATTTTGGACTTCTCAGATTCCGAAAAATCATCAGAAAGATAGTATCTTTCTTCACAAGCTGCAACACAGATTGACAATGAAGCAAGCGTTCCCAAGCTTTCGACATGGTCGATAATCTCGGTGAGTAAAGGAACCTCTCCCGTGACCCAATGAAGCGACTTGATCCTGGTCCAAGAGTGAGTGATATCTAGCAATGCTTGCTTGAACTCTTCGGGGCTGGTGATGTTTTCGTCGAAGCCTGATCCATCGGGACCGATCCTAAAGGAGTCTTTGATCTGCTTGATCGTGTATTTATCGTTTGGATCCTTTCTCATTGCTTCTGCCAGAGCCGTCTCCATGACCCCTTCTTTGAACATCTTCTCTATCCCTAGAGATGGTGTCAAAGCTCTCGGCCAGACGCTAGAGTGAAACTGGAAGCTGCAGGTGTGAGTGGAAGATCCGAGGGAGGGATTGAGCTGGACGGCTTTCCAGAATTGACCAATGGTTTTGCAAGTCTCAAAGTAGAGAGTTCCAGTCATCCTGGGTAGGCATAGGCTACGAAGAAGGCGTGAGGTTCGAGAGAGCAAACACAGAGTCTTCCATCGTAGATAATCATCACCTCCTCTATAATCATATTTTAGGTAGGTGAGCCCCATTTCATCTATTGATTCGCTCCCAGTCCAGAAACAGTCCAGGATCCAACTGGCAGAAGAAGGGATAAGGAAGTGTTGGTTGAGAGAGTAGGATCGGATTTGATTTCAGCTTCGAGTTCCCGATCTCGTCCATCTTATCTTGCTTCGACGAAAGCTCAGCTGCCACTCACTCTAGAACATCTGAAGGTATAGCTTCGGCGTTTAACCTGGCCAGCTCAGACATGATCCTTGAAGTAGAACGTTGAATAAAAGTAGTGGACGTTTGATGAGAAGATAATGTTTGATGAGAACGAACGCAAAGGGGAAGAATTCGACTTCTGATCAGACCAACGCCGACACTAGATTGACCTCGTGCTCTGAAAGACGTGAGGATCTTACTCGGACTCGACAGCAGGCGTCGTTTTTGAAAGTGGAAAGAAATCGGAATCTTACTTGCTTTGTACAGTACCCAAGCAGTATGTCTGAAGATTTTAAGCCTGAAGAAGGCGCAAGTCTGGCGTCGAAAGAGAGACTCTCTGTAGAGCTCGTCGCCTCATCTCTATGTCTCTCGGTAGGTAAAACGTACTTTTTAAGAGACTCAGTGCGGGCGTCAACGACAAAAACCTCATGGAGTCAACGGACCATTCATAAGAGACTGCTCTCAGCGGATCATCGCCTTCCCCATCCCCCTTCCCTTCTTTCTTTTCTCTTTTCGATCCATTCCTTCTTCAAGCTTCAGGCTCGCTGGTCGAGTCCCTCAAGCTTCTAAAGTTTCATTCTCAACTTTTCTACTACCTTCCTTCCCTACATGAGACTTTTCTTATTCTTCCCAGCCGCTCTCGTCTTCCCGCTTTCATTCTTCGCTGTCAACGGAGCACCCGTTGATCTTCAATCAAGACAAGCAAGGCTTCCTTCTGCTGAGACTTCAAAAGCGACGCTTGCAGTATGTGACACAATCGAGCTCAGAAGCTCGAATTATGCTTCGAAATGCAAGAAGGCAGGTAGTCTGAAGTCAGGTGTCGTCCAGGTCAAGAGCGAATATGACTACCACTTCGTCAATACCGATGGTCAGATGAAGACAGCGATATCACAATCTTTTAACAAAGCTAATGGGGGAGAAAAGACGGCTAGCGGAAAGAATCCGGCAACTCTAATCCAGTGCGATCACGGTGAGTCAGAAAGCGAAGAGACGTTCTTTGTTTGCCAGTCCTCTTTCGATGATGCGAAAGCTTACGTTTGTTTGTTCTTCTATACTATGTTCTTCTTTCGTCATTTTTCAGTTTTGGAACTTCAGTACGTCAAGTATCTCTTCGAGTCATCTCCAGGTGGTGCAGCCCGAGCATGCGAACGACTGCAAAAAGATTCTTCTCTGAAGTCTGAATTCTTGAATCTGATCAATGGCGATTTAAATCTCTACAATCTCGATTCCAAACGTCAGTATTCTAGATGTCGAAATGCTCCTAGCCTGTTCCATGTTCTGAACAGCTTTTTTTCCACACTCCGACGACGCCAGTGAACAATTACAAAGGAAAAGTAATCACGACCATGGTAGCAGCTGCTAAAGTTGGGACAAGATATTCCAAAATTACTTTGCCAGTTCTCAAAAGTCATCCGATCCCCCAGGTCTACTCTGGGTTGGCCCTTTATTACAACGAGATAGGGAGTAGGCAAGTGCAAGTAGCGGAGAGTCTTTTCAAATTCCTGAATAGGATCTCTGGCAGCTCCTACAAGGATCGAACAATCTTGTCGGATCCCGCTGCTCAAGTTGATTACTTGACAAAGGTCTTCAATGCAGCCTCAACTATGCCTTCAACTACAAGGATCAAACGTATCCTTCCTTCTGCCGCTCAATGGATCACGCACGACCCGAAACTTCTGAACTCTTATTACAGAAACTACAACTCTGTTGGTACCTTAAATAATGGAATGTTCCAAGAATACCTTCAAGAATACCATCCTGAGCCGCCAGCAGAAGATGAAGGTGAAGACATGTCAGATCAATTCGAGGTGGAGGAGCTATTGGGTTACGGTCAGATCCCAACTAGCTTGAGCAACTCAAATCTACTCGTTCTGGGAGATTTTCAGATGGAGGACTCGTCGCCTTCTTGCGTCAGACCAAGAGGCGTCAATGAGACAACCCTCTCCTGCACCTTGGGAGGTGATTCAAGTCCTAGCAATCATTCTGAGGTGCTCCCTCTGACTTCAAATACCGGTTCAACTCTTTCAGAATCTGGTGCTTCGGAATCTTCTCTTGATGATTCTTCCATCAATGTTCTTCCAACGCCCAGTCTTCTCAACCCTGAAGCCGCGCAAACGCTTGTCAACACCTTCAACCAAGTCGATACTTTGGATCCAATCAACACTCTCAATAGAGCTCAAACTCTCAATTTGAGACCTAGTTCTTCTTTGTTGAATCCCAGCATTTCCGTGAGCCCTCAACTCCAGCCTACTCTTGCATCGACTTCCGTCAATACCATCGTCAAAACGCCTATCGTCCATCAATCATTTAACACCGGTCCCGATCAGAACCAGCTTCACGCTACTCTTTCAGTGTCTAGGTACTCTCAAGCTATCCCAACAAAGGTTTCGATCGGTAGAGTCTCGCCACTGTCCACGCCAAAAGCTAAACTCACTTCCACCTATCGTTCCACCTCGATCCCTACCAAGCTTTCATCTCGACCATACCAGCCCATCAAGAGCTCTTTTCCACCTGTAGCTACTAAATCGGGGACTTCGAGATGGAAAAGCGGATGGAACCTTTTCAAAAGAGATGCTTCTCTTGGAAGGCGATAGATTTTCTTGTGGGTAAGATAGACACTTTATCGTTTTTCTTCTAAGCTGAACAAGGTGAAGTGTAAGGCAACACCGCCTGTAAAAAAAACCTCCGCAATTTCGAGTTTGAGAGTCTCATAGAGTCACAGAGACTGACTAGAATTGGCGAGACTATCGTGATCCTTGAAAGAAGCTACCTGTCAGTAGTTTTCTGTGCTTTCGCTCAATCACTCTTCCATCGACAGAAGGCGTTCGTCGTCCTCTAGAAGTCTCGACTTCTGATCTCGATCTGGACTGGACAAGCAGTCTCATCAAACAGTAAAGTCAAATGAAGAATTACGATAGAATTCTTTCAACCCATGTATTTACGTGGAGTGAAGCGTGAAGTCGTGAAGTAAGGTGAAATGGGGGTCGTTAGGTTGAGATCGTGAGAATTGAATAGAAGACGAAGGAAGTTCTATGGTGGAAAAGGAAACAGTAGACAAACAGAAAAGGAAGCAAGTATTGTACATGGTAATCTTGATTTACCAAGAGACCTTAGCGACGAAACCTCTTGGGAAAGTTCTAACGAGATACTTTCTGCTTTCGTCCAAGAGCAACATTCCGACTCCCAAAGCCATTGGAATGAAGTAGTTTTCGACTGGAACTCCACGAGTCAAGAAGACCTTTTGAAGAGCAGGGATACTGAGAGAAGAGAAAAGAAAAGATAGGGGTTGAGAAGTGAGGGTCAGAAAAGCGATCGATCTCTGTAGGTGAGCTCAAGTCGAAAACGAGAAACACTTACTAGCTCAAGAAGACAGCGATGACGAGAGAAGAAGCCATTGCTGGGAACAAAGTCCAGTTGGAAGTCTTCGAGTTTCCCAAAGGTGCTTGTTGGAAGATCGATAGAGTTCTAGTACGAATCGAGAGTAAGTTGGCCCATTGCATGAGGACCAGAGTGAAGAAGTAGATGGCATTTGCTTGGTAAAGAATTTCATTGAAGTAGTCTGGATTGGTACTTTGAATAGATCCACCACCGTACTTGAGCCACATGTTTGAGAATGGAATACCTTTACGTTGCATATGCCAGAAAGCCAAAGAAGCAGCACAGAGAGTGACTGGGACTCCGACTAGAAGATAAGCATGGGTCAAGAGTCTCCAAGAGATAATGTGATCCTTCTTGACGTTTCTTGGTTTACGTTTCAATAGATCGGCTTCTGCCTTTTCTTGAGTCAAAGCCAAAGATGGAATGAGATCGGTCAAACAACAGATGAAGATCATTTGAAGGTTGGAAAGAGCTTGAGGTAAACCGAAGAAGAAAGATAGTAGAACTGCCCATAGTTCAGCAAAAGATCCGGCTGGTAAGAGGTAGAGACAAGTCTTTTGAAGATTGGCGAAGCAAAGTCTACCGAGTAGAAGAGCGTCAACGATGGAAGAGAAGTCTCCTAGAAGGACTAGATCCGAAGCTTCCATTGCAACTTCACTACCAGATCCCATGGCGATTCCGACGTCTGCCTGTTTGAGAGAAGGAGCATCGTTGACACCGTCTCCAGTCCTGAGGGGAAGACGAGATGATGGAGAGAGAGTTGGAGAAGTCAGCGAGAGAAGTCAGAAGTCATTTCGAAACAGGTTCGCAAGAGATCGAAATACTCACATGGCTACCACTCCATCCCTAGCTTGGAATTCCTTGACGATACGAAGTTTTTGATCCGGAGAAGTACGAGAGAAGCAGATCTCATCGAAACGAGTAGCGACTTCCCAATCAGCGACCTCCATTCTCATGATGTCCTTTCCAGAAAGAGAAAGAGCGTATTTCTCCTTGGCATCGTTGTCAGCGTAGACGTCGTAGGCTGGAAGATTGATCGATTGAAGGTCTGAGAATCCATGAACCTTTGAAGCAGTGATGATACCACATTGACGAGCAATCTAGAAGTGAAAAGTAAAGAAAAGAGAGAAGAGGTCAGCGAAAGGTCGCGAATGGTTCGTTACAAACAAGACTTCTTATCTGCGTTCTACTCACTGCAACGGCGGTCAATTCGAAGTCACCGGTAACCATGAAGAATCTAGCTCCAGCTCCTCTGACAGTTTGAACAGTTGGTAAAGTGTCTTGACGGGGAGGATCAACGATTCCAATCAATCCGACAGCAGTAAGACCAGTGTTGAGTTCAATAGCCTGAATGTCGGTGATAGTGTCTAGGTTGAGACGAGTGGAAGCTGAAGGAACGACTTTACGACAGAGTAGTAAGACACGTTGACCTTGAGCAGCCCATTCACGTTGAAGTGCAGAGAATTGAGCTCTACGTTCGTCGGTGAGTTCGACTACTTCACTGGAAGCATCCAAGATCGAAGTACATCTTTCCAAAAGAATGTCTGGAGCTCCTTTCGACAAGAGAATGGCATCGTCGGCAGAAATGTTTGCGATTTCAGAATCAGAGAGAGAGCCTTCCAATTTCGAAGCGTCGGTGTTCTGAACGATCTTGAGCATGAACTTGTTCTGGATGAGTCAAAGATAGAGATGGAGAATCGAGGTCAGTCTCGATCCGAAATTTATGACCTCAAGCTCTGAACTGAAAACAGCGAAACGAAATCCAAGCTACTCACCTTTGAGTTGAAAGATAACTGATACTTCTTCTCCCAGCCTTCGTTGGCTTTCTCCAAACCATGAATCTCTTCTGCTACTCTAAGAACAGCGCTGTCGGTTGCATCTCCATGAATTCTACGTTGGTTCAATGGAAGTTCGCTGTCTGCCTTGTCGAAAGAGGCAGCGTTACAGACGGCAGCTACGAATTGAAGTTGCTTCAAAGACTTTCCGACTGGAGCACCTAGAGTGATGTGCTTGAGAGCGTCTTGAGGAGTGGAAGTGAAGCCAAAGATTCCGAGAGTTTGAGCGAACATCTTGTTGGCAGTAAGAGTTCCGGTCTTGTCTGAACAGACGACGTTGACACAACCAAGAGTCTCGACGACGGCCAACGATCTGGCTAGGACCTTGACTTTTCTGTGGAGGTGAAGGTAAGAAGGAAGACGAATGAAAGTCAGAAGTGATTCGAGAAATAGAGAACTCCAAAGAAAAGTCTACTCACCTCATCTTATTGGCGATGACGGTCAAAGAAAGAGTGACGGCGATTGGAAGACCTTCTGGAATGAAAGCGACGGCGATGGATACCAACTAGGGGACAAAAAGCGAGGAAGATAAGAGAATTAAAGAGGTGAAGAAGGTCAGTTGTGAGCTCCGAATACGAAAGCTGCTTTCCAACGAACCACTCGATAACTCACGTTGACTAGAAGAGCAGAGACGCTCATGAATTCCGGGTGTTTTGGATGCAAATAAGCTGCCCAAATGATAGCACAGATGACGACCAAAGTAGCAGCCAAAGAAGAAATGATAGCGACGAACAAGAAGATTTCCTTTTGAAGAGTAGTCTTGCCAGCTTTGGGAGCTGAAGAAACCTTTGCCAATCTTCCAAAGACAGTTCTATCACCAGTAGTAGTAACGATGGCCAAAC
The DNA here is from genome assembly GCA_030280995.1 of Hemileia vastatrix. NCBI lineage: Eukaryota > Fungi > Basidiomycota > Pucciniomycetes > Pucciniales > Zaghouaniaceae > Hemileia > Hemileia vastatrix. Next base: position 36,728 of record JASXTE010000403.1, on the reverse strand, counting down.
CAGATCCACTAACACAATGAGTTCCAGCCATGATTACGTTTCTAGTTTCCAAGTAGTTGTCATCAGTCTTGTCGACAGTACCGTTAATCGCATCAGATTCACCAGTCAAAACGGATCTATCGAACTTCAAATCTCCTTCCAACGATAGAACTCTCATATCAGCTGCCATCTTTTGACCCATTGCTAGAACTACGATGTCTCCACGAACGACTTGAGTGGATGGAATGGTGACTTGAACTGAGTTTCTGATTACGAGAACTTCTTGAGGCAACATGTTTCCTACGGATTCCATGACTCTGGAAGTAGAAAAGTCTTGGTAGGCATTGAAGAAAGCTTGGAAAAGAACGACGGCGAGCTGTGAGAGAGTGGTAGATTGGAGATAAGTTGGGAGATATAGAAGAGCAAGTCAGAGACAGTGGCGAGACGACGAGTACCGTACAGCTCTAGAATCCTCTTTGACTCTCCCAAGTACTTGCAAGAACGAGAGCCAAAGCCAAGTTAGAAACTTGAGGGTCTGAAAAGTTAGAAAGCAGATGGAATAGAGGCAGAAAGCAAGAGGATGAGTCAAACAAGATCTCTTCTCTTGCTGTCGACCACCTACGAGTACCGTTCTACTCACTTGGATTTCCCAAAGGCTTCCAAGCAATGAAACAAACGACACTTGCACCCAAAAGCAAGGAACCGAATCCACCAAAGACGTAACCAAAGATCTTTTGAGCCCATCTGTTCGGAGGTTTAGACATCTTGTTTGGACCATCTTGAGAAAGACGTCTCTTGATCTGATCGTCATCCAGACCTTGAGTCGAAGAAGAGTTCAAACGAGTCAAAGCTTCTTCGGTAGTGATCTTGTGCCATTCTAGATCAGAGATTTCTAAAGAATGATAGAAGAAAAGGAAGAAAACAGAAAAGAGGTAAGAAGGAGCGTCGCGAAAAGAATGAGTTTGAAACGGGTGGGTTGGTGGCAAAATTCGGCATGAGAGTGAGAGAAAAAAAAAGAGTTGCCGTCAATACTAACCTCTAGTAACTTTTCCTCCCTTTTTTGTTCCTTTTCCATTCAATCCACCTTCAGTCAAATTGATACTGAGAGTTCTGAATTCACCAGCCATTCTCTGTCTGACGGGAACTCTAGGTCTAGACATTGAACCACCAGAAATAGAATAAGTTCTTTCCAAAGTCTTTTCCTTTCTCAATTGTTTTTCTCTTTCCGAAGGCTTGGAAATAGAAGTCATTGTTTGTTGTTTACTTTGATACTTTAAAGAATTCATGGTTGCTGATTTCTTCATGGAATGTTGTTCAGAGAAATCTCCCTTTTCTGGATCCTCGGTTTGATTTCCCATTTCTGAGGAAATGTCAGAGGTATCCTTTTCTTCGATTTCTTCGTTTGGATCTCGGTTGAGCATCTTGAGTTTTGAAGTGAGAGGCGAGAGAGGTTAGAGAAGAGAGAAGAAGATGGGAAGCAGAGAGATGGGAGAGAAAGAAAAAAAGGACAGAAAGGGGAGCTCCTTATATACAATTTGATTTGGGTTCATGGTTTTGACTCCTTGCATGAAAGCCACATGGCTCAACGAAAACGACTCAGTAACAAAACGTAAATAGCAGCAGCTCGAAGAGAAGAGGTCCCCCAAACCCAAGCCCAAGTCTAGGCTTAGAGACGCGCGTGGACTAATAAGGTGAGACCAAAAACTCATCCCCCTCTTTTCACTTTATTAGAAGAACGCCAAATGCATTCGAAGCATGCGCCTGCGTATCGAAGTTGACTGAGTTGGAAGGGGCACGGCTTCGACGGAAGTTCGAAGTCTGAAGAAGCTTCCATTTTCCACGTTCGCTACTCCATACATAGAAGAGGAAGTATTCTTTGTTTGTGTATGATATCGTTTTGGAGATTCTGAAACCACCAATGCAGAGACTGAAGAAACTGCAGAACAAGGGAGAAGGCGGTGAAGAATGGCGAAGAGCCTCACCCTTTGCCCATCACTGACTTAGCTTGAGGTCGAGGTCGACTGACGTTGAACTTGACTGCAATGCATGCGATTGGAAGCATTACAAATCAGGAACAGAAACTGCGTCCAAAGAGAGAGAGAGAGAGGTATTTAGGAACAGAAGCATGGAAGAAGAAGAACAGAAGCAGATTCTGACTAGAGAGCCCACCTCGGCGCTTGATATGAGCTCGGTGAAAATTTCGAGAGTGATTGAGATCTCCTCATTCCATCGTATCACTTTAAGGATGGCGAAAGCAAAGTCAGGATCTTCTAAAAAGAGAGGAAGGGGATATCTAGGGAATCCAGAAAACAGATTGAGCAACGGGAAATCCAACGAGAAGCCAAACAAGAAGAAGGAAAAGTCAAGTAGAGGTCCAGCAGCTTTCATCTCGAATCCGAACGATCAGATAGAACAAGATGAACAAGATGAATATCAACAGATGCTGGATGCAGAAGAAATGGTAGGATCCGGTGAGGAAGACGAGGGGGATCAAGAGGATCAAGAAGAAGAAGAAGAAGAAGAAACTGAAAACAGAGAGAAGAAAAAGTCCAAAGGGAATCAAGAGAAACCTTCCACTTCGAATCAGATGAAGTTCTTGTTGGGAATAAATGAAAAGGAGATTAGCAAGTGAGTAGAAGAGATGACGTGGTAGCAGAGCGGGGAGGAGAGAGTGTCGAGGGTAGAAAGTACAGTCAAGTTCGAGAGAAGCTACATTACCTTCTTTCTGTGCCTCTCTCTTCCTTTTGGTCGGAGTTGACAATGGTAGATGCAGTCTGAGCTACTGAATCTTCATCAAGAGTAGAAGGCTTAGTCCTTCGCTGTGAGGATGAGCTACATTGCACCTGCCTGACTGCCTCATCCTTCTCTCAAAACTCACACCTTTTCTTCCTACCATTCTCCCACTTCCTAACTCCTCTTCTTCAGATCAAGACCCGAACTCGAAAAGATCAAGAAGCTAGAGACCAAAGCAGCAAGAGAAGAAGAATCTCGAAGATTGAAAGAAAAGAAACTGAACAAATCTAAATCATCAAAGTCGATCCAACAAGAAGAAGAAGATTCAGAGATGGATTCAGAAGCTTCTACCGACATGGAAGGTCTATCAGACTCGGATCTAGATCAAGACCAAGATGTCGAAGTAGAAGATTCATTCGATTCTGAAGATTTCCAAGATTCAGACCTAGACGCTTTGGAAAGTCTACCAGATTCAGAAGCTGAACAAGATCACAAGTCATCGTCAACATCGAAGAAGAATGGGAAAAAGGAGAACGAAAGGAAAGATTACAAGAGAGAAGAAGATTATCTGTTGAAGATGAAGAAATTGAACAAGAGGAAACAGATTGAAGAAGAGAATGAGAGAGAGATTAATAAGAAGAGGAAACTGCCTGTCAGAGATGTAGATGGTGGTTGGAGAGACGAGGAAGATGATGACGAAGATGATGAAATGGAAGGAGTCGAAGATCAAGAAGAAGGCGATGAGGAGGAGGAGATCAAGCAAGAGAAACTGTCAAAGAAAGACAAAGGAAAAGCCAAGGAATCATCAGCACCAAATTCAAGAGTCACTCATCTACCGATTTCAGCTCAAGATCTAGAAGATTCCTCAGGTTCAGATTCAGATCAAGAAGTATCCCAAAAAGACAGACATCAAGAACCAACTTCCACCATTCTAACATCTCGTCGATTCGGTCTTGCAGCTCCTTTCGAAATCGTTTCTCTCAAGAAGAAATCCTTGAGAATCCTAGGTGCCAGAGAACAGATTGCGAGATTGGCAACAGATATAGTCGGAGATCCAGAAGTAGGTTTAGGAATGTTGAGAAGATTGAGTGTCTTCGCTGGAGAGAAGATCGATAGACCTATAGTTCAAGAAGAGGAAAAGTTGGGATCTGATGGAAAGAAATCCAAGGTAAAAGCTAAAGGGAAAGGAAAAGAAGTAGATGGAGATGGAGATGGACCTGAAAGTTTACCAGTCGACGAACCTATCAGAGCGGCTGCTTTGTTGAGTTTGTTGGCTGTTTTCGTAGATGTCCTTCCAGGTTATAGAATCAGACCGCTGACTGATCAGGAACAGAATGAGAAAGTCAATCAAGAGTTGATGAGAAGAAGAGAATGGGAACAAGGTTTGGTAAAGATTTATCAGGAATTTCTGGAGCTTTGCGAAGGCATCTTGAGAGGTGAGTAGCGGATGGATCGCTGGAAAAGAGCGACGTGTTGTTTTTTTCTCTTGCTGATCTCTCTCCATTCTATCCATTCTCGTTCCTACAGATCGAAATCAAATCTCCCCAGTAGCTCTTCACTGCCTCTGCACTCTACTCGCAAGAGCACCTCATTTCAATTTCAGAACAAACATCATCAAGTGTATAGTATCCAAGCTTTCGAAAAAGTCATGGGATTCAGATTCAGAAAAGTGTTCAATTTCATTAATAGAGGTTCTCAGATCCGATAGATTAGGCGATGTCTCTTTAGAGATAGTCAGATTATTGCATAGAATGATCAAGGAAAGAGGTTACAAGATTAATAGCAAAGTTTTAGACATCTTACTTCATTTGAGATTGAGAGACGAATTGGGAGAGAAGAGAGCTTCAACAAATCAAGCAGAAGGAGGTAAATTTGGTAAGAATAGAAAGAGAGAAGATGGTGGGGTTCAAGAAGGTAAAGATAAAGCTAAACCTAAAGACATTAGAAAAGGTTTGGGAAAACATTTGAGTAAGAAAATGGTCAAGAAGATGAGAGAAGTCAAAGAGATTGAAAAGGAAATGAAGGAAGCTGAGGCTGAGATTGACGTCGAAGAGAGAGAAAAGAACGTGAGTTTCGCGAAGACCGATGACGCTTATAGTCGACCTTTGATACACTAGCTCGAGACAGAATCTCCTTTCACTGACTCTTACTTTACACTATCCCTCCCTCTTTTCCTTTCAACAGCAAACCGAAACTCTCAAGCTTCTCTTTGTTCTTTACTTCTCGATTCTGAAGTCTCCTTCAGTTCCAGGTTCGATGTTAGGTTCCGCTCTCGAAGGTCTAGCAAGATTTGCTCATAGAGTCAACGTAGACTTCTTCCGAGATCTTCTTTCAGTACTGAGAGTACACATCAACAATGCAAGAGAATCGATGACTTCTACAGACATCGGAAGAGAAGGATCCAAACCTTCGGATCAAAGTGGTGATTTGATCAGTCAAGCTTCAGATCAATCGAATCCGACTCAAGCGGAGAGAGGAACGAGAGAAGCTCTATTATGTCTAGTCACTGCTTTCGAATTACTTTCAGGTCAAGGAGAAGCTTTAAACATTGATTTATCAGATTTCGTCTCTCATCTTTATTCTATTCTTCTTCCATTAAGTTTGAATCCAAACATCGAGGATATCCCAATTGCTTCTTCTACTGTTCTTTCAAACAAGTTGGTCAAAGGAGGAGCTATTGCACATCTTTCGACTTTGGCAGATTTACTATTTAGAGCTTTGGATTTATGTCTTTTGAGACCTAAAGCTTCAACCATTCCTTCAGAGAGATCGGCTTCTTTTATCAAGAAACTTCTCACTTGTTCTTTACATTGGCCACCTAAGACTACCTTGAGAAGTTTAGGAATGATCAAGACTTTATTGGGTAGAGATTCCAAGTTGGAAGCTTTGTTGGATACAGAGGATAGAGCCAAAGATGGGAAATTCGATCATACTTCTGATGATGTAGAGAGTTCTAGACCTTTGGCTAGTGGGGAAGTGGCTTGGGAATTGGAGGTCTTGGGAATCAATTGCAATGAAGACGTCAGAGAAGCCGCTTTGCAGATTTTGGCTTGGAATCGATGATCGAAGAAAAGCCACTTTGTCGTTCAGTCCATCAAGCTGTCCTTGTCTTAACAACCTTTGTACACTTTCCTTCCCCTGTACTATTCATTTCACACAATGCATGCATCAGATCGAAAGTGGCACCTCGAGCGAAAAAAGGAGTGCAGTAAACGATTTGGATTCCTTTGCTTGGTTTCTAAAGTAAAATCAACGATGGGAAGAGCAACGGACAAAGGACAAAGACTTTTGAGTGAAGTTGTGACTACAAAAGTGGGGTGGTAAAGCAGCAATGACTTTGACCATTCGTGAATGAGGATTTGGGAAATGAATTGTATTTCGTGATTGTAGAAAGTTGGATTATTCTCACGTCTCCTCTAGAATGATCCTTCCTTCAATATCCATTCTCTCCTTCCATTTCTTCCAGCTCTTTTCTTTCATCCTCGACTGCACAAGAGATATCATCCGTTATCTCCCACATCTCTTCCAAAAGAGCCTTTCTATTGTATTCCGATCTTCTTCTCCAAACAGCAGCGAAACAAGTCGCTCTGAATTGTTCCAACTGTTCCGTATTGAAAGAGGCCGTCTTCTCTAGAATGTGAGATTGAAGCTTTGCTAATTGAGATTGATCGATGACGAATGGAGGTGGTGGTGGAGGAGGAGTCGATTCTTTAGCTGGAGTTTCAGTTCCAGAACGAACCGCTATCTCTGGAGCTACAGAATCTAATTGAGAAGGAGGTTGTTGATTATGATGATGATGACCATTGGCGTTCGTTGAAGTTGAGGGATTGAGAAGATTGTCTACTTGCATGTCATCGACTTGAGCGACTACTTGATCTTGAGATTGAGAATCACCTTGTTGATTGCCAGGAGCAGGTCCAGTAGTTTGAGGAGCGACGTTTCCTAATTGTTGATTTTGAGAAGGAGAAGGAGAACCAGCTCTACCAGGTAGGATCGGAGCATTCAATCCGAGAGGGGAAGGCTTGTGAGGACCTTCGACTCTTGTCCTCTTGTTGGTTTCCGAATCTTTGGGTTCGCTACTTCCTCTTCTAGATCGTTTCCTTTCCAAAGCGCCAATATTGGTAGGTTGTTTGAATTCTGGATCCTTTCCTTGAACTCTAGCGCTTTGTCTTGGAGCTCCATTGTTGAGAGTTGCAGAAGCAGAGGCATTTGCTTTGGCCTTTGCTTGATCTTCCACTTCCTTCACCTTTGCTTCTCTAGCCTCTTGTCTAGAAGCCATTCTTTCACATTCAACTCTGAATGCAGTGTCGACGTACTGATCGATCATGATGGAAGCTAGATTCTGCATCTGCCTAGCTCTGAAGAGTCTATCAGCGTCAACTTCTTGAGCGGCTTCAGCGTTCTCCAAGATCTTTGCGAGATCACCATTGAAGGCAGCGACTGTGAGATATCCATTGTGATAGAGACGTTTCTGCATCTTGTCCAGAGTCATCGTATGAATGACGAGATCTCTCAATTCGTAGTCATCGTCGTCATTGTCAGCCGTTTTCGTTAGATCGATGACGGATTGATCTTGAGCTTGAGGTAGTGGAGCAGCGTGTTGACCATTGAGCTTAGGAGGAGCACTGGAAGGAGGAGCTTGTTCCTCTCCTGGAAGACCTCCAATCTGAGCAATAGGTGTCGAGATTCCGTTAGCCTCGACGTCGTTGTCTTGATGCTCCTGCATTTGCATTTGCATCTGATGCTGACTTGATCCTTCACCATCTTGCATAGTGATATCTCCTGAAGAGGAAGGCTCTTCAATCTCGACGACTGGACGGAGTTCTCCACTAGAAGAAGGAGCGACTGGTTCGGCAGCCGGCCTCTCGATTCGATCCAAGCTAGAATGTCTTCTCCTGACAGCAGAGATAGGTCTGTCGTAACGTATAGTAACAATGACCTTTCCCTTCTCCTTTCTGAAGTCGAACTGCTTCGTCAATTCTATGAGATTGTATTCTTCCCAAACGTCTCTGGTGAATCGTCTGTACTTCTTCCTGAGCTCTCCCAAGACAGGACCTAACCTGTACTTGAGATGTTCCAGAGTTCTACCATCTGCTTCCTCTTGAGCTTGAAGTTCGATTGAAGTCGGAGCTCTGGGTGCTCTTGCAGGAGCTAGAGGAAGCTTCTCCAAGACCTTCTTACGACGAGGGAGAGCGTCTGGGAAGTCGACTGGAGGTCTGGCAGCGTGTTCCATCAGATCGGTGAAGAAGGATCTCCTTTGAGACTGTTCGAAAGAAAGGGAAGAAAGAAAAGATAGTCGGTCAGAGTCTCGAAAAGGCAAGTATAAGAAGTCTTCAACTTCAAGCCAACTCACCTCTGTCGGAGAAGGAACGTCGACTCTGTTCTCTCTCACGTAACCGAACCAAGACCTGACATCGGCAGGAAGTTTGGAAGCAGGTGTCTCAGAGACAGCCAAGAGAAGGACTGGATCAGAAGGACTGAGACCATCCAACAAAGCCTTTACGGTAGCTTTGGTGCTCTCGCTCAAAGCGTGAGCCCAATGAGCCAGACCTGGAATGAAGATGATACTCGGTCTATGTCTCTTGGCTTCCTGGAAGAGTTGAACGACGGCAGCCTCGGCTGTTCTAGCACTGTCTCCGAGCAGAGAACCTAGATCCAGAGCTTGGACATGGTAGCCTTCTAGATGTTGAAGAAGAGCAGATCCTACGAAAGTCTGACCCATACCTGGCTTTCCATGAATGAGAAGACGAGGTCTAAAGACTCTGAGAGATTCGAAAGATTGCAGCAGCATCTCTCTACCGAATCCACCATCTTCCGGAAGTGTCGAGGTAGAAGCTGAAGCATGAGAAGGCTCGTCTTCCCAGAGAGCTTCTTCCAGAGCATTACGTTTTGCAGAAGCTGGAAGGACTCGATTCAAAGCAGCGATAGCTTTCGCTACCGTTTCGCCAAGTAGAGGTTTGAAGTGCTCTGGTAAAGAAGACGCTGGAGAAGAAGTTGATCTGGCGGAGGATGGAACAAGTTCTGGGAAGAGAAACGAGAAATGAAGATATGAATGACAGCGTGTCAGTTTTGTTCGATCATGAAGCGAAACGTAATCCCTCGAAGCAGAGAGATACTGACTGCTAACAGACATCATGAAATCCTTGGCATCTACATTGATGGATTCAGGATTGAGAAGCAGTCGCTCATTCGTAGAATAGATTTGAGGGTATCGACGTTGAATCGCGCTCAAAGCCGCTTCGGTACAAAGTGCCTGGCGAGTGAAAAAGAAGATGAAAAAACAGAACAGAGAGCGTCAGCCAGTAGCCTGTACGCGTTCGAAATCTATCTCTAGTGGAGACTAAAACCTTTTGTCTGTGAACTCACTCGAATATCAGCACCTCCATAGCCTTTCGTCACTTCAGCCAATCTATCCAAGAAAGAATCTTCCAAAGGAGGATCCCATTTCTTAGTATTAATCTGAATAATTTTCCTTCTAGCATCCATATCAGGCAGAGGAAAGTAAAATTCTCTATCAAATCTTCCAGGTCTTCTGAGAGCTGGATCAATAGCGTCAGGTCTATTAGTAGCACCAATGACTACGACTTGACCTCTAGGATCCAAACCATCCATCAAAGCCAAAAGAGTAGAAACGATAGAAGCATGAATTTGATCTTGTTTTGCAGATCTCACTGGAGCTAAACCGTCTATTTCATCAAAGAAAATGATTGAAGGTTGACAAGCTCTAGCTTCATCGAATAATAATCTGAGTTGACGCTCTGCTTCTCCTACCCATTTCGAAAGACAATCTGCTCCTTTACGCATGAAGAAAGAGATTTCTCCAGTAGAAGAGGTTCCTCCTGAGGGAGCAGCCAACGTAGCTTTTGTAGCCTCCGAAGCTGCAGCTGCTGCTGCTCCGTTTGCAGAAGTTTCTGGTTGATTAGAATGACTTGGAGTGGTAGTGGAAGTTGAAGAAGTAGTTCCGTTGGCTGCAGTTCCGCCAGTTCCACCTTCGCTTGAGTCTTGCTTTGGCGGAGAGCAAGAACTTGCCAGAGCTCTAGCCACGAGAGTCTTACCAGTTCCAGGAGGACCATGAAACAAGACTCCTCTAGGAGGAGTGACACCAAACCTTTGAAAGAGTTCCGGATAAAGAAGAGGTAGAGCCACCATTTCTTTCAATTGAGAGATATGACCATCCAGACCACCGACGGAATCGAAAGTGACTCTTGCGTCTACTCCCAAAGGATCCACGTCTGCCAAAGGATCACCTCCAGTCTTTATTCTTCCAAGAGCATCTGCAGATCCTCCACCTGCTCCAGCTACGTTTCCAGCACCACCTAAAAGTGCACCACCACCTCCACCACCTGATGGAGCACCAGAGGTTCCTGTAGAGACTCCATTCCTTCTTGCTCTTGGAATATCATCATCAGAAGAATCATCTCCTGCAACTTCACCAAAGGCAGCAGCATAATCTCTACCAGTCATAGACATTGGTAAACTATTCCAAGCATCTTTTCCAGCTCTATTACTTCCACCAGAATAAGGTAATGAAAAAGGTTTCTTTCTTCCTCCTCCCATTCCTTCATCGTTGGATCCACCTAATCCTAAATCCCAATCTTGAACTGTTTTCCCTCTTTTAATCTTTCCGAATCTATCTCTTTCTGGTTCTCCTGGAGCTGGAATCAGAGCGTAATTGACTCTCTTTCTCTCTCTCAATTTTCTCTTTCCAGAATCTAACTCTTCGAATTCACTTCCTTCTAAATCAATGTCTTCGTCTGGAGTTTCATCCCCATCGTCTATTCCATGATAATCTTCTTCTCTACGTTTGGATTGCTTTCGTTTCTGTAGAGCAGCCAACTTGTTATGACCTCCACGAGTGATTCTCGATTTTCGATTTCTGGAGGAACCAAAGTTTGCTTCTGGATCATCCTCGTCGTCATCTTCGACGAACTGCGAGAAAGATTCAGGAAAGAAAAGGGCAGATGAGATTGTCAGTTGTGATCTCAATCCTCGTAAGGAAAAGGAAGTAGCAGCTTTGAAAAGCGTCATTAGCTCTGTCTCTACTCACGTCATTAAGATCTCTGCTTTTGGCTCGAGAAGAAGCTCTCGTGGAAGACCTCTTTCCTCTAGGCAAGACATCGTCGTCATCTTCAGGTTCAACGTAGGATTTGGCAGCAGCTCTACCAGACCTAGTCTGACGAACAGGTCTTACTTGCTCATCTTCATCTTCATCATCGTCTTCCCCTTTAGCATCTTGATCATCGTCGTCGCCTTGAAGCAGTAGCGGATCCTATACAAGATGAAAAGGAATGCAAAAGAAGTGAAAGAATCGATCAGCCCCAGAAGAGGTAGAAGTATTGGAAATTTGACAACAGAGGCATATAGTTTGAATTCCAGATGTTCCTTTCCAATTCCTTTTCACCTTCTCTATCTTCATTCAATCCCTTTGCATCGGATCCACAGAACACTCACCTCACTCTGTTGGGTATCATTCAATTCCTCCTCTTGATCATCATTCTGTTCCTCAAAAGAGGCCACTTTCCTACTACTATTTCTAGTCATTCTACCTGAACTCCCGTTTCCATTTCCATTTCCATTTGTCCTGACCGAATCGAAATCGGGACTTCCATTGATAGAGACCTGATTTCTAGAAGAAGTACGTCTAGTCATTGTTATTGGATTGTTGTGTTGATCTTGAAAGGATTGAGAAGTAGAAGAAGAAGTAGAAGCACCACCACCAGATGGGAGTTTCAACTTGATTCTCTTTAGAGCTGAATTCCTAGGTTGATCTTCTTGATTTTGGATTACTTGTTGATCCTCTGAATCGGATTGAGACTCAGAATCAGCAGATGAATCTTCTTCTTCTTCGTCGTCGTTATTTGAAGCTGAACCTGATTGAAGGAGATCTTGAAAGGTGGATGGGTCTTGTCCTTGATTGTCGAATCTGGGAGTGGCGAGCAGAGAATTGTCTACTGAACCTTCTGCGTCCAAGTCTTGTTCTTGATCTTGTTCTTGATGGTGGAATTCTAGAGGTTGATGTTGAAGTTGAGGATGATTAGAGTAAACGTCTTGGTGAAAGTCTGATGGCTGATGAATCCCTCTTGATGACATAAAGGAAGAGTTAGAAACGTGATTCTTTTAAAGTCTCTTCTCCCTTGACCTGACCTTGCCTGATCGTGTCGAGGCTGAATCTTGGAGGTCAAAGCTTCAGAGAAGATGCGTCTCTTTTGGTTGGAAAGGTAGAGGGAAGGTAGAGAAGAAGGTGACGTAATTGTTCACCTATACTGCGCTCAATCCAAGACTGTTTTCGAGGGGGATGAATGAGAGAGAGAGATAGACACGGTAGGGGAGATAGTATCAACGTCAGAGAAGAGGTAAAGGAGGGAGGATTGGAAGAGACGTCGAGGCAGAGCAGAGCAGATGAGATGGAGTTAAGGGTGGCTAACAAGCACAGATTAGGACGCCTCTTGTGGATTGATCTGATCTCTTGTTATCTTGTCTATGTTTGTGTGATTTGTGCGACTGGAATTCGTTTGCTCACCTTTCTCCAAAGTGATTGCGAAAGACACGGATGAGAAGGAGAGAAGGGAAGGGAGAGAAGCTTTGCTCTACTTGCTCTACCATCAAACCGATCCAACTCTCAAACTCGTCCAATCACGATTCCAGACAAAGAATAGAGAAGGCAGTCCAGCAATCTAAAGAGAAGAGGAGAGAAAGAGAGAGAGAGAGAGCTTTCCATCCCCTCTCTCGCTTGCTTTCTGGCTCTATTTGTCTCTCTCCACCTTTCTCTGCTCATCCTCAATCCTCTAATCCTCTTTATCACCCACCACTTATCAATCCCCCATCATGCCATTCACTTCTTTACCCAATCAGTTACCTCTAGCATCTTCTCTACCAAAGATTTCCTTCAAGAAGATTTCTCAGCAAGAGATCGATCAACTCCAAATCCCAGCAGGCGTCACTTCTCAACAGAACGTTAACTTTGGCTTCAATGATGGAAGTCATTTTGACAAGCCGAGACACTACCTCAGACACGTGGAACCCATAGAGAGTGAGAGGAATGGTACGGTGGAATATGATATGGATGAACAGGGTGAGTAGAGTGCAGTTCAGTTCGACTTCTTGAGACAGAGATTCCATTGACTTGGATGGACCGAAATCTAGGTATTGAAAGAATGGATTTCATCGTTAAAGGTTGAGACTCTTGCAGATTAGAGATGGATCTCAAAAGCACATCCAGACAGACAGTCCTAATCAGCAGTCTTGAAGATGACTTCTCTCTACATCTCCTTCGGAACTCTCGAGTCTCTTTTAGAGCTTCGATTTGTAGGATTTTCAACCTGATCATTCCGCATGTTGATGACTTTTTCCTCTCCAGTTCATTTGAAAAGAGAAGCTCCCGTCTATCACCCACTGACTTCTTATCTCCAATTCTTGCCCTTCCCATCGACATTTTGTAACATCAATCACACAGATCAAGAATGGTTGGAAGCCCTAAACACTTCCAGACGTAATGTGGGCTTGGACAACATCTCTTACGAAGTCTTTGAGATCATCATTGACAGATTGGAAAAGGAATGGTTTGATCTCGTGAGTCAAGTTCAGTCGAAAGAGAGCGATCTCTGCTAGTCTATCCTTTTGCCTTTCTCATCACTCAGACCCCATTCTTCTCTCTTTCAACTTTCTCTCGTACTTTATCTTACGCAGATGAAGCTACTTCCCACCCCTCGCCGTCCAAATCCAACCACCGCCACTGCAGAAGAAGATGGAGCTGGAGAAGAAGGAGACACCAATTGTGCCATTTGCGACGATGGTGAATGTGAGAACTCAAACGCGATAGTCTTCTGTGATGGTTGTAATCTGGCAGTTCATCAAGGTGAGTATTGAATAGGATTCTCGATTCCCCAACTACCTGTCCTACCCAATCTCACTTCTTCATCTACCTCTTCCTGCTCTCTTTTCTCAGACTGCTATGGTATTCCATACATTCCAGAAGGTCAATGGCTCTGCAGAAAATGTACAGTCTCTCCCGATAGAGCCGTCTCTTGCATTCTTTGTCCTCACGAAGGTGGAGCTTTCAAACAGACTTCTCAAGGGAAATGGGCTCATTTGCTTTGTGCAATGTGGATCCCAGAGACTGGTGTCAGCAATGCCGTTTACATGGAACCTATCGATAGCGTGGAAAGGATTCCAAAGGCTAGATGGAAGTTGGTGAGTGTCATCTCAGCGAAAGAGATAGATCGATCGTTTCAAACTCTGCGGGATTGATCATCAAAGACTGATCGACGTTCTATTGCACTTTCTCTCTTCTCTCTATAGCAATGTTATCTCTGTAGACAAAAGACTGGGGCATGCATTCAGTGCGACAATCGATCGTGTTTCACTGCATTCCACGTCACTTGCGCTCAAAAAGCAGGTTTACTCTTGAAGTCTACAAGACAAAGAGCTCATGGGAATGGGGCTTCTTCTTATGCTGCAAATGCTTCTGGATCCAATCAGAACTCCAATGGTGTGGATACCGATATGAATGATCTAGAAGAAGAAGATGATGAAGAGGAGGAAGAATTAGAAGAAGAAGTCCTGAAAGCTTGTTGTCATAAACATTTGCCTTCTGATCTTAAAGCTCAAAGATTAGAAAAGGCTCTTAAATTAGGTTATAAAGATGAATTAGGTTTATTGGAAAAAGCTAATCCAAGAAAGAGAGGTATCAAACTTGTTAGTAGATCGAATGCTGCTGCTAATAATAATAACAATGAGAAATCTAAAGCTGCTGCTGCTTATAGGAAAAGTTATAGACCTAGACCTTTCTTGGTTCCTAGTTATATCTTGAACAAGGTTTACGATCATGTCGCCAAGATCCAAGTTAGAAACAAGAAACCTTTGGTAGCTCAGGTGGCTAGGTTTTGGAGTTTGAAGAGAGAGAGAAGAAGAGGAGCTCCTCTGCTCAAGCGACTGCATTTGGAGGTGAGGTTGAGCTCGAGAGGAAGACTCGATGCTTTCTTGTGGTTTGAGAATCTTGTGTTGATCTTGATTCTTGTCTTTTTCCATTTCCGGTTCCGATTAGCCTTGGACTGCTACCACTTCGAATCAAGAAGTGACGGATGCTCAGAAGAAGAAGAAGCTAGAAGTGAGTGCTTCTCTCGATTGAGTTAGTCCTTACATTTCTGGTGAAAGATCTCGTTTCTGACCTTCAGCATCTCCTCCCCTTTCCTTTCCGTGTTGCCTCATTAGTTCATCATGCAGCTTCGTGCGGATCTCGAACGAATCCGTATGCTTACTGAGCTCGTTCGTAGAAGAGAGAAGGACAAGCTTCGAGGTGCTCAGCAGCTGAGAAACGTTCTAGTCCAAGGTAAACTTTTCCCTTGTGCAGCGAAAATGAGGAAAGCTCTGGAAAGGATTGCAGCGTGAGTGAACGAAAGCGACGAGCGAACGCATACATTCAAGGTTTTCATCTCTAATCTTCAATCTCTCTCATCTCCACTCCCGCTTTGGGTCTCTCTCTCGAATTTTTTCAGCTTCGATCGTAACTCCTACTTTCTAGAACCGGTACCAAGAGACGAAGTGCCAGATTACTACGAGGTCATAACTGAACCTATGGATTGGGAAACGATTCTCGCTCGTCTAGACACTCTCTACCACTACGAATCTATCTCTGCTTTCCAAGCCGACGTCAGACTAGTCTTCAAGAATGCTCTCACCTACAACACTCCAGACACTGCTTATCATCGTGCAGCTTTGAAGATTCAAGCATCTGCTGAACCAGTCCTAGCCGAATTGGACGAATTGAAACAAGCCCATGGAGATTCAGTAGATGCAGTCGACGAAGCTTTAGACCCTCAAGAAGAGTTCCAAATCTCTGAAGTCGAACCGAGTAATGCTTTACTTCTAGAGATCAAGAATTACGAAGATCAAGAATTGAGAGAGTTGATGGAAGCTTGTGACGATGAAGACGTTGGAAACGAGCCGGTGACGAGTTTGGAAGATTGGGTCAAGGTTTGGCATAGACTTTCGGCCAACAAGAGAACTTTACCTATCATTAGCGCTGCTCCAATGACTTCTTCTGACGATGCTGATTCCAAGACTGGTTGGAAAGGTGGAAATAGAAAGAAGAAAAGAGGCGGTACTAGATGGACCAAACCAAGAGATCGTTCGAGGAACTCTAGAAAGAATCCCAACTCTCAGAAATCCGGTGCTGGAGAAGAAGAGGAGGAAGAGGCAAATAGTGACTACGACGTCTCTCAAGTCAACGAAGGATTGGAAAAGGAAGAGGCTCCAGAACATCAAGAAGACGTCGATGCAATGGATCTGGATCAGAATCAAAATGAAAACGGACCTTCAAAGCAATTGGTGGAGCCAGATCAGGAGCTTCTTCTCAATTCGCTTCAAGAGACGTCCGAACAAGAAACATCGAAGCAGGAGAAGGAATCAGCGGTAGAGCAACCTCGAGCTTCTCCATCTCCAGAGTTATCTAGACGTCTTCGCACTCGGTCTGGAGCTGCGAAAGAGGTCGATACCAGCAGCAATGCTCAGAATCAATCTCAACCTCAGATTCCAGCCGAAGACGAGGTCGAAGAGACATCCGTAGCTGCTATCGATCTTCAACCACCTCAAGAAGCAGATGCTGACGTCACTATGGAAGATGCGACCGTCCCATCTCAAACTTCTCAGAATCCAGCCCAAGTCGAAGAAACGGAGAAGGAGGAACCACCTGAACCAACCTCTCCAAGATCCAGAACTCGATCTTCTCGTCAGAATCAGGAAACGAATCTTCCGGAGGAGACGCCTCAGGTAGAACCTCTTCCCATCGAGAAAGCCGAACCTTCTCAGCAACCCGAAGCCGAGAAAGCTCCCAACAAAGAGCAACCCAAGGAAGAATTGGCTACCGCTACTCCTTCTCGTCCGAAGAAGGGAGGCACAAATCGTGGAAAGAAGAGAGGCTATCGGGGGTCAGTTCGCTTCGAGAGCTTCTTCTCTGGATGATGATCCGGACTCTGCCGAAGCCAAGAAAGCTAGAGACGAAGCTAGGAAAGCAGCGCTGGACGCTGAGCATGAGGCTGCAAAGCAAGCTGCTGACGATGCGGATGGAGAAGGAGAAGGAGACGCTGAAGTCGACGCTGAGAGTTCAGCGGAATACAATCGAAAGAAGAGAGCTAGAATCGCCAATCCTGAATCTCTTCAAGTCGAAGACTTGGACAATTGGGATACTTTCATTCGATTCGAACAAGGTTGGGTTCTTCCAGAGGGTTCAACAAGACGTAGAGTTCCTCCACCTCAAAGACCTCCTCTGTTCACTTCAACTTCAACCGGTCCCCCAGCTTCTGGTTCGAAATCTACACTATCCGTTCAAGGTGCCGCCGATGCTGCTCAATCTTCGGACACTGCTTCCAACAAAGGAAAGCAGAGAGCTTCTTCCGATCCTAAGAAAGGTTCTTCCAATTCCAATGGAAAACGAGCTCGTGCTTCTACTTCTGTCTCTGCTTCAACCTCAACCAATTCCAAAGCTCGTCCCAAGCAACTAAAGACATCATCAACCTCAGAGGCTGCAGCAGCTGCTGCTGAAGAACCAGAAGAGGTCTCGGACGCTAGCTCTACCGAATACTTCGAACGTCCTTTCGCTAGGAATAAGGATGGTCATTTCGTCAAGATCGATTCTGCAGATGCAGTCGAGAGAGGAGTCATGTTCTCAAAGAGACCTGCCAAAGGGAGCAGAGCCAGAGGTACTTCCGAAGAGAGAAAAGAGAGGAGGAAAGCGAAAGCTAGAGAGAGAGCAAAGAATAGAACTGCCGAGAAACGTAGAGAAAGGGAACAGAATGAAGAGGATCTTTCGAACTCAAATGTGTCCAATTCGAACCTGACCCTGAATCGCTCGAATTCCAATCCTTTGGCTTTCGATGACGCTTCGGATTCTCCTCTCACCGAAGAACTCTCTGACCTCAGCTCGTCTGAAGAAGATCAATCGGAGGACAAAGATGGAGACGAAACGGAAGAAGAGGAAGAAGATGATGATGAATCAGTAGTAGGCGACGGAGAAGACGATGGTAGAATGGAAAATGAATCTCCAGAAGAAGCTCATCGACGCAAGCTAGCCGTTCGTCGAGAGAGAGATCGTCTTCGTAAGGTTCAAAGGGCAAATCAAAATGCCGAACTGAGCGAAAGTGCCAAAGCTGAAGCCAAGCATCAAGCTCAATTGGCTAGACGTAGAGAAAGAGATCGAGCTCGTAGAGAAAAGCAGAAAAAAGAAAGAGAGAGGGGAGGAGGTTCGACTTCGAAATCTGGTACTTCTTCGTCTACACTTGCCGGAACTAGCACAAGACCAAGATCAACTCTTCAATCTGGCGGTCAGAGTTCAACGACTCAACTCGACTACAGTACCTCTTCTTCAGCAGCTTCGAACAGCAGAAGTCAGCAACCAAAACCTAAGAAGGTCGACGACGATGCGGAAGATGACAATCCTGCCGATCGAGGCAAGGTCAAGATTCCTCCCAAACCCTCAAAGGTCCTTAGCATTCAAGGAGAACCTGAAGACTTCTCTGAACAAGGTACTCTGGTCTGGGCAAAGATGACTGGTGAGTTCTGAACAATCATTAATGACCGTTTCTTTCGTTCTTCTGTTACTGATCTTCTTCCCTCGCTTTTCTTCATCTGATCTCCAATCAAACAAGGTTATCCTTGGTTCCCAGCGGAGACTTACGACGAGAACAATGTCGATAAGATCCCTTCAAACGTCCTCAACTCTTGTCCTGAATCTGCCGATGATGTCGTTCATCATCTGGTCAGATTCTTCGACAATCAGAGATCTTGGTGAGTTCGACATCAAGGCCCTCAATCCATCTCGATCTTCCTGCTTTCATGCTTCATTCATGACTTATCCTCCTCGTCTTTCTCACTGCTTCCCGTTTCGTTGTCGCTCGCAGGGTCTGGCTACCGACTAGAAATCTTCGCTTCATGTTCGAAGACGAAGAACAAGATCAGAAGATGCTGACTCCCAGAGAGAACTCTTGTGAGTATCACCCAAGCTCAACGAACTGTAACTTTGTAGCCGACGGAACGAGATTTGCTGACTCGCTTTCTAGTTCACTTGGTCTCTATGTTTCCTCCATTCTCCTAGCTGCAAGACGAGTTCGTAAAGATATCAGAGAGGCCTATCAAAGAGCTCAAGAAGCTGCAGAAGATAATGGAACTGGCACTTCTGTCGCTTAGAACTACGAACATCCTTTTCACAAGATAGTCGAAAGAAGAAGTTAACTTTGTAATTACTGTACTAACGTTACATGAATAAATGTATTTTTCAATTTACTTGAATTTGTTCTTCGCAACAGTGAAAGTGGAATTTCTGTGGACGATGAATAAACGGTACAGAGAGGAATGATTGTTGTACAAAAGACCAGCTTGAGAATTGGATAAAACAGAGAGAGAGAAGAATGTTTGTTTCAACGGTAGAAGCGAGGAAAGCGGAAAGAAATAAGAACGGAAACTTGAAACGGATTGACAACAGCGAGAGAACATTTCGATCCAAGAACGAAGTCTGAAAACAAGTGAGAACGAGTAGAGATTTGGAAGAAAGGTCGGAATGAGTGATACAAGAAGGGATGAAGATTGAGGTAGTTGAATGCGGAAAAGACCAGACTTCAACTCACCTGTTTACGAATTGAACCTTTCGCCTCTTGCAGCTGATCTTTTCTCTCTAGCCAAGCGAACAGCCTCTTTGGCAGCCATTGATTCTTCTTCGCTCTCAACCTCTTCCGACTTCTTTGAGTATCTCGAGGTCTTCTTTACTTTTGGTTCCTTCTTTGAGATTTCTGGTTGAAACATTGTTGCATTTTCTTGCTGAAACATTGTTTCATTTGAAGTTGAACTTTCCATAAAGTCTAAGTAGTCCATCATCTCATTTCTACTTTCATCTCTACTTGCATCTCCAACTCTATCTTCAATTTGATCAACTTGAACTTGCTCTTCTTCTCCAACCTCTTTCTCTTTCTCTTTCTCTTTTCCTTTGCCTTTCCCAACCTCGGTTTGCGATTCCTGTTCCTTCAATTCCTTAGCTCTAGAAGCTCTAATAGTAGCACCATGTTTATTGAAAGGATTCGCAGGAATCCAATCAGTGACTCCCATTTCCTTCTTCAATAAAATATAAGCATAAGGAACGCTTCTGTTCATGCTCCAGCCAACCGGTGACGTCCCTCCACGACTAGCCAAAGGGTTTTTCTTTCCAAATTCAATAGCTTCTCTCAGAACCTTCAAGATTCTATCTGGATAACCATCTGGGATTTCTTCTCCATCTTTGACTTGAGTTAGGATAGCCATTTGTCTCAGAGGTACCAAAGTGTCTGAACTTCTCATACTGATTGGTTTCATTCCTGGAAATGGAGCTTGACTCAACCATTTGTCATTCTTCCATAATAAACAGATTGATCTACATCCGATCAAATATCTACCATCTAGTCCTGAATCCTTTAATGGGAATCGATCTTTTGGATTTTGAATAGATAGTAGATCTGAACGATTCTCGATTCCTCCAGTTGAAGGCCATTTTCCTTGAAGTCAAAAAGGGATTGGGAAAGATTGTCGAGGAGAGAGAAAGACAAAAGTCAGTCGTGAGAGGTAGAGGGCTCGCGAGATCTCGATTTCGAGGGAAAACAACTCTAAAGGCTCTATACTTTTCCATAATCTGTACGATTCCAGCCGAATACTCACCTCCGTTCTTCTTCTTCTCCTCTAGTAACTGAGCCGCCTGATTGAAATCCGAAGCGCCCAACTCGAAATAAGCTCCACCACCAAGTTCTCTTTCCTTTCTAGATCTCATATCGAAAGCTCTGATCAAAGCTTCGACAATATCTTCATGAAAAAGACCATTCGAACCACCATTTGCATTTGCATTTGCGTTTGCATTTCCGTTTGAATTGCCACTTCCACTTCCACTTCCACTTGCGACTGGATCCTTTTTCTTCTTAGATCTCTTCGATTTGACATCCTCCTTTACGAATCCAGGAGTTCCAGCTTCTACACACTTTCTCAAACCATTCAAAGAATGTTCATTTCTAGAAGGAATGACACCCAAACCACCTATCTGTTGAGATTTCCATTGATCTCCTCCTAGGATTGAATTGATTTGATCTACTCTGGCTTGAGCTGGGATTGAGATTTCACTCCATTGAAGTGGGACTCTATCTTCTCTTTTGGTTCTCTTCTTGTATTTGCTGGCTGGTTTCGGATCGGAGGAAGAGGTAGAGGACGAAGCTGCTGCTGTTGCTGTTGGTGAGGGATCTTTCAATTCTTTGGCTTTGCGTTTTGCAACTACTGGAGGAGGAGGAGGTGCAGTGACTTCGGGAGATGGATCAACGGGAGACGTGGAATCTGAAAGGAAGAGAAAGATGGATGAGAAGAAGCATAGAATGAGAATGTGGGTAGATGAGAAGTGGAAGGAGGTCTGATCAAAGACTCCACTGATCATTCCATCGACCATTGTGCAAATAGTGTTGATAATTGAGGGCATACATTCACTCGAATCATGCGTATAATATACGATCTCATCATCCCGTCCACTCTACTCACCATCTACTGCACTGATTCTTTTCAATAGTAATCTCTGATGAGGTTTATCCCAACCTTGATTTGCTACCAGCACTTTGCCATCAATCAGATCCTCCTTTGATGATTGTCCTACTCCCTCACAATTGCATTTGAATAGTTGATAAAGATTGGCATCGTTTGGATTGAGATTCATAGACATTAGAGCCGATTTGATGATTCTAGCTGCTGGTTTACGTGGATCAATGGCTTTGATGATGATTGGAGTTTCAATACTCTCTGGCTGAATAGCTTCTTGGTGGATGGAATGGAAACACAATTCTACGTAAGTGGCTTCCATCTCCATCTTGAATGCAAGAGAGGATGAGAGATGGATGGATCGGATTGGGATGGAGTGGTTCGAGAACAAGAGGCTTGATCGATAAAGTTATCCTCTCTGTCGACTCGAGTCAGACTCTTCGCTTTCCTCCGTTCAGCTCATTCTCATCTTTTGATACAAGAGGGGAAAATCATTCGACAGACAAGTTCGAGCCAGAACAAAAACCAAGCTCCTTCCACGGCCTTCTCACGGCCACACCCTCCTTCTCTTCACATCTTCTATTCTCTTTAATCCCTACCTACAGCTTTCTTTCACCTCTCAACCTCTTCTTGATAGTGACGAATGGGACAAGGAGGACGAAAGAGAAGACATCTAGCTCCACAGCCAGCGTTGCACTGATAGAAAGACTTCTTTCGAATCGTCGCCGACTATCGAGGCAAAGTGAAAAGCAAAGAAGGGAGGACATCAGCGGGTCGGGATTTTTGAACATTTTCAGCCCTTTTCCTTTGGAAAACATTGAAGTGGTTCTGTTTCGATAGGAGGACTGCTCTTACTCACCAGCTTCCCCATCTCCCAGAAGTCTCATTATCACTTTTCCGCTTCTGAAGATATCCTCCGCCTCAAATTTTCTCCTTTTCATGGCCCATTTCTCTCTTCCTAACACATCAGCAAATTCCCCATTATTCAAAAGAGGGGCACTTGGAACGACCACCTCTTTCAACTCTGGTAAAGACGAGATTCTCGATTTGATCACTTGAGCTAATGACTTTTCTTCTCTAAAGTCACCTCCAATGTAACAAGGTAATGAGATGATTTGCAGACTTGGGGGGAGTGCTAAATCAGGTGTAACTTCTAGAACGACCAAACCAATACCATCTATTGTAAGGATTCTCATCGCCTCGAAGTTCAAAATAAGATTTGGCATCGGTTGACTTGAGTAGCCTGGTAGATAGAGATATCGTAGATGGCGAAGAGAATCAAAAGACCTCCAAAGACTCAGAAGACAGTCTTGCATTACCATATCACCGTGGTGAAAAAGAGCAGAGTTGGCTAAAATCTCAAATGATTGGAGTTTGTTTGTGACAAGAAGCAATTTCGAGACTGCTAACGGTTTTCTCCCAAGTTCTGAATTGGGTCCACTTGCTCGAGTCCACCAGATTTTTACCTTTGAGCTACTAGAAACGAAATTAATTCCGAGAGCAAGCTTTTCGACTCTAGAGCGACCTTCAAAGCTCTCACTGTCATTTACCAGGAATTTGAAATCATTTTTGGCAATGTAGACCGATAAGGCTGCTTCTTGAAGATGTGGAACAAAGATTAGAAGCCAAATAGCGTTCGTTGCCCTTTCCCAATGTATAGCTTCTTCAGTGAATTGACGAGGAAACTGTGAGGTTTTTGACGAAAGGCAAAGATGAAATCTGAAGTTTGAAGAATCAAAGTTTGAACGCCTGTAAGTTTCCCATAGATTTTGTTCAGAACTGTACGAATTTGGCCTCTGATGAATTCGGCTTCCGAGCTTGGTTGAGATTGAAGGTTTGAGGTCGAGACAGTTTGCGAGACGTTGGTTGGAACATTCTCCTTATATGACGTTGCCTTGAAGTAGACTGATTGGACTTGCTCCGCAGCAGAACTTCCGATTAGCAGAGTATGAAATTCAAAGAGGTTCGATTTGGTCAAGGTAACGTTTTGAAGTAGAACAGGATGAAAGGCAGCGAACAAACTTCTGCAACTTAGAGATGCAGCTCTAAGAGTCGAATCTCTCGTCCTGACGAATGAGAATGACGATGGAAATACAAAATGAAGCATTAGGATCCAGATTTCAGGATGGTAAGAGGAAGTCACATAATCTCAATCTAGAGATACTCACTTCACTGCCTTCTCTTTCGTTTCTAAGGTGCCTTGAATTGTTGCCCATTCCTTGACTACCTTTGCTATGACTAGAGCAACATCTTCTGGAATGGAATCTAAGGAAGCCACTTTTTGGTTTTCAGTATCTACCAAATGAAGTTCTTTGATCTCGTTCGAGAGTGGCATGATCGAAGAGTGAGTGGTACGAAGGCAACAACGAAGGTGAAGAAATATAACTTCTCTCTATCGTTCTCGATCTGAGGTTCTTTCAACGCTTCTCTGATCATCAATCTTAGAGCTCGGCATTTTGACAGGAAAGGTATTCGAGTACTCTGGATACTCTATCGACATCCGAAGGTTTCGTTTGGAGGCCTGTAAGTCAAGTCAGCAGCGCTCGTCCTCTGAGTTTCTCTCGCTGACTTCCTCGTTTGCACATTCTCTCCAGGTTTCAAAGAGGCAGAAATGGATGAAATAGCCAAAAGTGAGATGAATGCAAAAGAATCGTGATACATGAGTGAAGAGACTTTGGAAATTGCACAATGGTTCGACTTGAGTCTATTGACAGAATGCAATGTCTAATTTTTAGTTCTGAAATCCGGAAGCTGGTTTCAAAGGTGCAAATGAGTCAAGCTTCAGTCCTTAGATCTCTCGATCAAAAGGCTTCGAAGAGATTCCTCTTTCGCTTTGGAAAGTCTTGCAACACTTCCAATCCCTTCTGTTTCGACTCTTACAAAACTCTCCCCTCCTCTAGGATCTTTACACCTTTATCAAAAGTTCCCAGAAATACGGCCCCACCGAAACCGATCCATAGAGTTCTAGGTGTGAATCCAGCGAAGAGATTCCGTAGGGGTTCGGTTCTGATGATGTGAAGTAGAGTTGGAACCATTCGATGATTGACTCCTTTAGGTCTGGCTATCGATTCCTTGAGAGTCGTTGTTGTTGATGATGATGATGTTGTTTTGGTAGTAGCTTCTGTTGGATTTGCTATCGGATCTGGTGATACAGTCCGCTAATGGAACGGAAGAAGTGGTGACAGAAGAAATCTAATCAGCAAAACTTGCTACTTCTCGATTTCCAAACGACAAACAGAAGCCGCTTCTTTTGCTGTCACTCACCCTCTCCAACATGATTCTAGTCTTGACTACGTCCAAAGGAGTAGTCAGTCCAGCAGCTACAGCACCAGCTACGCTTCCAGCCAAACCAGCTTGCCAAGTTGGTAATTCTCTCACTTTCCTTCTTCTCTCCTTTTCTATCAAGCTCGAAGATCTCAAAGAATCAAGAGTAGAGGAAATCGGTTCATGTCCGAAATAGGTCGAAGTCGAGATTTGTCTTTTGAGATGTTCGTAGAGTGGGAATTGAATGCAAGTGAATGGAATCTGATAAGAGGGAGAAAATGATTCGTCACTTAGAGAAATCCCTTCTTCGAAGCAGCCGAAACCAATGATTCGAGGTGATAAGAATGAGAAGAGATGGGCAACTTGATTTCTCAAGAGCTTTTGAAGTCGAATCGAAGGAAAGAAAGAACTCACCTCTCTTCCGACTGTACCTCCATAACCTCGATAGTAACCTTTGATCCCACTCTCTCTGAAAACTGCCTTGAAAGCTTCTGCGGAAGAGACCGAAGTGCCATAAGTTGAAGTTTGTTGCCTCGATTTGATGACTTCTGTTGGAACTCTGATCAGACAAGCTACCTGGACATTTCGAGAGAGAGAGAAGATTAGAGTAAGCTCAACATGATAGCGAGAGCTAGCCCCAAGCTTTGCATTCCGTACTGATGAGATAGAAGTTGAAAATTTATCGTCTTCAAGAGAACCACTTTCTTTGGAAAGAAGTCGATGAGAAACTTCCTACAGTCGAAGAAGGCATGACTAAAACTTCCCTTCGACTTCTGAAGCTTCCAAACCATCTCTCAAAGTTCAAGATTCTTCCGAGAGTCTTTGGAGCTACCTCACTCTGTCTGTCTTGTCCTTCCTTACTCGAACACGCAGATGCAGAGCTTGTACTCACCACCTCACCAATACTACTAGCGACCATGTGTAGACCATGCTTTCCCATTCCATCACCCCCAAAGAACTCAGGGAAGTGTTTCAAAAGAGTAGGTTTCATACTTTCATAAGTGACAAAGAAAGTAGCAGCACCCGGAGCTGAGCCTACAGCTACTGAGCCCAAACCTCTATAAACACCTTTGAAACCTCCAGAAGCTAGGAAACCTGAAGAAGATTGCAATCGTGTCTTGATCGTGTCGATTGGATAGAATAGTAAATCTACCGTTAGACCTGAAAGTGCACCTGCCTGAGAGAGGTGAGAGGAAAGAGAAGATAGGAAGATGAGAAGGTGGGTGGAGAGGTTAGACAAGATGGATAGAGATTCATTGATTGATCTTCAAAGTAGCTCACCATCAGTGCAGATGTGAATTTGGGACCATTTTCTCTGATTCCAGTCTCTTCAGAACTCATTTCAACCAGATTCGACCAAGTTGAGGTCGAGGTTGAAGGTCAAGATTGGAAGAACCTTATCGATCTCTCGCTGATCACACATTTCCGAACGAAAATTGATGAACAATAGCTCTATGAACAAACGAGGAATACGACATACAAATACATTCTATGCAATAAAAAGTCCATAGGGTATGAACACAAGAAGGGAATAAATCTAACAAGATGCGAAGTTTACTCTTCTCTTGCTTCTCCGTTCAGCAACCTTGTTCTCTCGTCAGAGTTGGAAGTTGGAAGGGGTGCTTCGATGTACTCTTCCCTGTCCGTGTATAGATAGTAATGCTGGAACATGAGGATGAAATCGTAGAGGAACGAGATAGCGGGTAGACCTCTGTTTTGAAGGAAAGAAAGGACATGATTCGAAAGAGTCAGCTTTCCTGCTGATTCAGAACACTCTGTAAGCATTGTTGTAAACTGTGAAATACTCCAATGTGTACTCACAGCTTAGCTGGATCTCCAGTGACTGCATCCCAATCGTTGTTCAATCCGGAATCGATGAACAGCTGGATCAGAGAAAGTCCACCTCCTGCGACGTCCAATAGTATTCCCTCGATTCGGAAGCCAGAAGTGTTCTTCCTGGTATAGTTCACTCGCACTTGTGGCTGATAAAGTCATAGAAGATAGAAATGGGAGATCAGACGAGAGATTCTGCTCAGAATGTTGTGCTCCATCCTGTCCTGCCTCTAATCTTTCATTTGATCGATTGCCTCGGCAATTCGCTTTCCTATTCCCACTGTCAATTCATCGATAGTACTCACTATGAATTTAACAAAAGTGATTCCCAATTTGACGTAACCAGTCCAAAGAACAAAGTCGATCCATTCGATTTTGTTTGGGAGAAGAAGACATCCTACAATCAAAGCTCCACTTGCGACTGCAATGCTAACCAAAGTCAATCTAGTTGGCATACTGACTTTCTGACCTCTTGATTTCTTATAAAAGATGATTTGAAATACTTGAACTGTAGTGATCAATAAAGCATGGACTGCAAAAGCTGCATCATTCCATCTGACGACATTTTCATTTCCTGAATGTCTGTTTCGATATTGATCTCTGACTGTTGATGATAGAATGAAGGCTAGGTTGTAGATTGAATAGGATAGGAATCCAACGAAGTTTAAAGCACAGAAATCAAAGGAGAAACCTGAAACTGAACGCCTTTTTGCCATTGATAAGGATTGAGGATAAAAGGATAGACTCCATGCTAGAGTGTATAAGACCCCGGTGAGATTGGAGATCGCTATCAGGAGGAGTCTTCCTTGAGATTCAACCATTCTGGAGGAGAGAAGAAGTAAAAGGAGGAGGAGGAGAGATGAAGCTTGAAGGAAGAAGATTAGACGACGAATGAGCTCACGCGCTCACTCGCTACTCTCGAAGCACCGACTGCACCGAGCTTGCCTTGTTATCGATCACTCCAAACAAATAAGAGGTGTCGCTAATCTAGACCAAAGTCTTCAAAGGATGGATTAAAATCCAGACCTAGTCCCGCAACTGGATGGGAATCGGCCAACTTCCGAGCTTCTTCCCTTCAATCTTTGCCCTTTGTCTCTCAAGAGAACAATAGCGCCCATTGATGCGCCGACTCAATTCCCAATCCTTCGGATCTCTCTTTATCCCTGGTCTAGAAACAATGTAACATTGGGTCCTGACCAGACTCAAAGTATAAGTAGTACGCGCCACAGAAAGATTCTATTCTTTCTGATTTGTTCCCTTTTAGCCTAGGGGTTAGAGACTATGAAATGGCGCGACATACGATCTTACAACAAACAAACAAACAGTTCTCTTCAAAAACCTTAATTCACGACCCTGAAGCTATGCTCAGAGAGCCCCTTTATGTCAATCCGGACCGTTGAAGTGCGTTTCGACTGCCTTTCCCCATTGTCTTTCTCTTTGATGCTTTTCGAGAACCGATGAACAGACCCAGAAAAGTTTAGAGTTCGGATCTCGTTGTATTACGCAAGAGATGGAGACAAGGGGAAACCTGTATGATCTGCCATTGACTCGAGACAAGGGAAGTCAGTCGATCAGAGACAATGGGAAGAGTCTCGAGAGCTCTTTCCTTATATAAACAGCATCCTTGACTTGATATTTTGGGCAGGTCTTCTCTTCTTATCCATTGCTCACATCGTATCACTACTTCAATCATGAACTTCTCTACTAGACCTTCGACTCCGAACTCAAGCTATTCACATCAGATCCCACACCGTCGGGTCCAGAAAGAGTCGCAACATAGGGAAAAGAGATCGAAATCGGTGGACAGAGGTGTGAAGAAAGCTTCTGATAGACTTCAAGGAATCACTTCGAATGGAAAGGATGGTGGGAATGGAGAATTCAGGTTTATCCCAGCAAGAGTTGACCGTCAACATTTGAACAAAGGAGGTTTATCACAATCACTTCTTCCCAGTCCTACTATCAGTCAAAACGTCTTCGCTCCATCGAAATCCAAGCCTAGTAGTAGAAAAGCTGAAACACCTATAGAAAGCAAGAAGGATGTCTTTTCTTTTCACTCTTTCGCTTTGCCATCACCGTCATCTCATCGTGAAGCAGAGTCTCAATCCCTTTCGAAGTCATACCACGAATTATCATCTTCAAACCTCAAACATCACAATGAGAAACAAAATCAACTTTCTTTTCCTTACTTCCAAACTCAACAAATCGATAGTCAAAGTTCTTCACTTCATCAACGTCACTCACCTCATTCGAAATCAAGCCCTCACACCTTCAACGCTGGGATGAGTGGATCAAGTTCTTTCATATCGGTTTCACCAGGTGGTCTTACGAATGGGAGTCACTCCAATACTTCTTCGGAAAACCTCAGTGCTCAGCTGGTGGAAGATGAACAAAGAACAGGAGAGCAGGTTAGAAGAGTCATGCTCATTAGGAAAGATGATGCCGGAGTCGGTTTAGGCATCAATACTGATAGTTATACATGGCATGGAATGTCGTATGAGTAGTTTTTAGAAGAGAATCTGGTCAGAAGAGGAGTGTAGATGGTTGGGACGGTGGAAAAGGGGGGGGGGGGGGTCGTACAAATGTTCAAGTTTCACTTTAATTTCACTCTGTTTCAGTACCTCTATAATTTAACCAACTCGTGTAATTCTAATGATTTTGTCTGTTACTGTTACTTCTCATTTCATCATCTTCACCTTCTGTGACGCTTATTCATCTCTCTCTGATGCGTTCAGGGGGCGATGAGGCCAAATCTTCTTTGGCTCTTTCTCCAACATCTTCTTCATCGAACACTGAGCTCGTCATGGTCCCAACCCCAGAGCTTTCTCATCTAACAAGAGAAGATCTCAGATTGGTTTACGAGCCGGCAGAAGACACTTTCATCCTCTTGGATGCCTTGGAACAAGCTTTTCCTCCAGAAGAATCTTCGTCTGGGTCGGATTCGAAGGCTGGGAGTAGTGCCAGTCAACTTCCATCGCTGACGACTCTTCCGATCGACAGAAAGAACGAACAGATTGCACCGCTCGAAATGGAACAGCGGAGGAAACCGAGACTTTGTGTGGAGATTGGGTAAGTCTTCTCGAAAGACGTTCGTCGTTCTGCTCGACAATAGATTCTTCCCAAGGAACTTCGTCTTCGCAACCGATCAGCTTCTGTTATCTCTTTCTTTCACTCTAGTTCTGGATCGGGCTGCGTCTCAACCTTTCTGGCCCAACTTCTAGGAAGCTCGACAGCAGGTACGCTTTGGAAGAAAAGATTTCTCTTCTTCGTTCTGAACTTGCGAGAGAATCTGAATGATACATTGTCTCTTCTATCAACTCAATTCATAGCCTTCCTATGTACAGATATCAATCCACACGCAGCCATCTGTACATCTCGGACAGGAATGGCAAATTCAGTCAGTTTGGAGAGGAAAGAAAGACTTTCGTGAAGCTGCCTTCATCAACGCAAAGACACTGATCGATTCTTCAGCATCTTTGTCCCTTGATTTCTCTCGGGCTTTGTTCTAATTCCTTCGGCTTTCTCATCATAGGTCCACCTAGAGCCAATCAACGGATCTCTACTCTCTCCAATCTTTTCAAGAATTAAAGGTCAAGTGGATGTCTTGATTTTCAATCCTCCATACGTTCCCACGGAAGCCGAAGAAGAAGCTCAGGCTCAACTAGAAGCTAGAAGGCAAGAATTGAGATCTCAGCGGCAAAAGGAAGGAAACCTAATTGACGGAGAAGAACTGGCAGTAGGAGGTTTAGACGCAGCTGCAGCTTGGGCTGGAGGAGAGACTGGAACTAGACTGCTGAAGGAGCTGATTGGATTTGGTGGAAGAGATCCTAGGATAGCAATGGAAGAGGATTCAGAGGGAGAGAAGAGAGGAATCGAGGTGAGTATTGGCTTTGACTTTTCGAGACGTTCTTGACTGCCTTTCCCAAGGAGCTCGTCTTCTATATCTTCCTCTGCTTTTCGAATCCTGATCAAATCGATTATTAATAGTCTCTTCTGGCTCCAGGTGGTTCTTTCTTCTTAGTTGCTATCAAGCAAAATGATCCGCCTTCCATCGTCAAGGAGCTGCAAAGACGGGGCTTGAAGTCAGAGGTGGGTGTTCCTCTCTTTTCTCTTCATTGTCTTCGAATTAGACTTCTTTCTCGATTCTTTCTCTGACTGACTCTCTCACTCTTGATCTTCTCAAATGCTTTGCTGCTCTTCATTTCAATCTTCGCCAGATCGTGCTTTCTCGAAGAGCGGGGAGAGAGCATCTCTTTGTAATCAGAGCTACTAAAGATTTGCAATGAAATCTTGTCTGACAGCCAATCATACGTGTACCTATGGCTGGAAATAAATCTATTCGGATGTACGATCTCAATGTGAATGACCAATATTGGAGAACTCGCAATTCGAGGCTGAAACTTGAAAGAATGTAGCTCTCTCCTTTAGAATTAAGAACGCTCTTCCGAGCATCTAGATCTCTCAAAAACTAGAGGGTTGAAGCGTCAAATTCGAGTCGAAGCAGTGCTTCTATTGCTGAGAAGTTCGGCGGACGATGAGATGGAGAAGCATTGTGAGACTCCCTTGAACAGGCCGGAAATGGGAGGCCCCACCCTGAGACAGATCCTCGATCCACAAAACGCTGCGAAAGCTGATGTAACACAGGAATAGATGGAATTCTTAGTATAAGGGGCATCTCTTTGGCTATTGTGTTCGGTGTTGATGCGCCGAGACTGAATCAAAAAGCAAACTTTCTTCGCTCTTGCTTCTTCTTCTTCTTCCATGTTGAAAAGGTGACTT
This sequence comes from Hemileia vastatrix, assembly GCA_030280995.1. NCBI lineage: Eukaryota > Fungi > Basidiomycota > Pucciniomycetes > Pucciniales > Zaghouaniaceae > Hemileia > Hemileia vastatrix. The sequence goes on along the minus strand of JASXTE010000403.1, from coordinate 5,618 downwards.
CCTCATGTGCGTAACCCACAAAGAGACAAGAGTTGCTCTAGTCTTTCTAGCTCATTGATTTATCATCACTTGTGAAGAGTTACTACTTTCGAAAGCGAAGGCTGCAGGAGTACAACGAGCTATAGGTCAAAAGAACTTTGGGAAGACTTGCGAGCTGCAGACGACATCGATCGATTCTATCTACTTCCAAAGAGAAAAGAAATGCTTTTCTTTCATTCTCTGTGGTAGCAAGTCCAGGTTTCCCCAAATCCAGAGGCCCTCCAACTTCTCTCGATGTTGTTCTTCAGCAACAGAAAGATCGTTATTGTCCTTCTTAAAGCTGGCATATCTTGCTATATTTGGTCCTTGCTTCTCTCTAGTCTATTTTTCCCCAAATCTTTCTCCTAGAGTTGTGACTTTTGCTCATTCGGTAAAGTGACCTCAGACTTTGACTGGGTCTCTAGAGCAACATTCGGAGCCTTGCAATGGTCAACTTCAAAATGAGAAAAATAAAGGTTGATTGTCCACAAAAGTTGGAAGGATTTTCTAATTGTTTACTGTTCCCAAGTCCTCTGCTTTACCGCCTCACATCTAGCCTCCTAGTCCGCCACTCCGACTGAACCAAGCAATCTTGACTTTCTTCTATCCTTCATAACAGTCGTAAATCGAGAATACCACAGCCCAAACTTCGTCTAAGAAAGTCGACATTCACTATAGCTTCGTAGCTTTTCATGTGGGCTAGGCGCCTAGGACGCAGGCTTTGCAGATTGAGATTAGAATCTCGTTTCGAGCTCTGTGGTCGAGAGCAAATCCTTCTCTCCCAGAGTCACAGAAAACATTTCAAGGCAGAATTTTCAAATTACGTGTCAAAGAGAGCAGTAGTTTGAGCAGAAAAAGCGGTAGGTGAGAGAGTCGAAGTCAACTACAATTGAGCTCTCACGTCGAATTTGATCTAGCTGAGAAGGAAAAAATGTACGAATTGACCTCTTATGTATCGAGAAGCGAATCGTTTGAAAGACAGACATCGCTCCCTTTCAGTTTGGTAGGAGAGGAAACACCGAAGTCAAAACGCCGGGTCTAGATACTTTCAATCGAGATCTTAAAGTTCTGGATCGAGACTGACCTCGATTTTCGATCCCTATCTTTGACTCTTTCAGAACAAGTTCATGCTCAAGATCGTTCAGAACACCGACGCTTCGAAATTGGAAGGCTCTCTCTCTGATTCTGAAATCGCAAACTTCTCTGCCAACGATGCCATTCTCTTGTCGAAAGGAGCTCCAGACATTCTTTTGGAAAGATGTACTTCGATCTTGGATGCTTCCAGTGAAGTAGTCGAACTCACCGACGAACGTAGAGCTCAATTCTCTGCACTTCAACGTGAATGGGCTGCTCAAGGTCAACGTGTCTTGCTACTCTGTCGTAAAGTCGTCCCTTCAGCTTCAACTCGTCTCAATCTAGACACCATCACCGACATTCAGGCTATCGAACTCAACACTGGTCTCACTGCTGTTGGATTGATTGGAATCGTCGATCCTCCACGTCAAGACACTTTACCAACTGTTCAAACTGTCAGAGGAGCTGGAGCTAGATTCTTCATGGTTACCGGTGACTTCGAATTGACCGCCGTTGCAGTGAGTAGAACTCAGATAAGAAGTCTTGTTCGTAACGAACCATTCTCGACCTTTCGCTGACCTCTACTTTCTTCTCTTTTACTTTTCACTTCTAGATTGCTCGTCAATGTGGTATCATCACCGCTTCAAAGGTTCACGGATTCTCGGACCTCCAATCGATCATTCTTCCAGCCTACGACGTCTATGCCGACAACGATGCCAAGGAGAAGTACGCTCTTTCTCTTTCTGGAAAGGACATCATGAGAATGGAGGTCGCTGATTGGCAAGTCGCTACTCGTTTCGATGAGATCTGCTTCTCTCGTACTTCTCCGGATCAAAAACTTCGTATCGTCAAGGAATTCCAAGCTAGGGATGGAGTGGTAGCCATGTGAGTATTTCGGCATGTTGTGAACCTATTTCGAATCGGCTTCTGGCTTTTTCACTCTGCATCATTTCATCTCTCACACAGGACTGGAGACGGTGTCAACGATGCTCCTTCTCTCAAACAGGCAGACGTCGGAATCGCCATGGGATCTGGTAGTGAAGTTGCAATGGAAGCTTCGGATCTAGTTCTTCTAGGGGACTTTTCTTCCATCGTCGACGCTCTTCTACTCGGTAGACTCTGCTTCGCCAATCTTCAAAAGACCTGTCTCTACCTCTTACCAGCCGGATCCTTCGCTGAACTATGGGCAGTTCTACTATCTTTCTTCTTCGGTTTACCTCAAGCTCTTTCCAACCTTCAAATGATCTTCATCTGTTGTTTGACCGATCTCATTCCATCTTTGGCTTTGACTCAAGAAAAGGCAGAAGCTGATCTATTGAAACGTAAACCAAGAAACGTCAAGAAGGATCACATTATCTCTTGGAGACTCTTGACCCATGCTTATCTTCTAGTCGGAGTCCCAGTCACTCTCTGTGCTGCTTCTTTGGCTTTCTGGCATATGCAACGTAAAGGTATTCCATTCTCCAACATGTGGCTCAAATACGGTGGTGGATCTATTCAAAGTACTAATGCAAACTACTTCAACGAGATTCTTTACCAGGCAAATGCCATCTACTTCTTCACTCTGGTCCTCATGCAATGGGCCAACTTACTCTCGATTCGTACTAGAACTCTATCGATCTTCCAACAAGCACCTTTGGGAAACTCGAAGACTTCCAACTGGACTTTGTTCCCAGCAATGGCTTCTTCTCTCGTCATCGCTGTCTTCTTGAGCTAGTAAGTGTTTCTCGTTTTCGACTTGAGCTCACCTACAGAGATCGATCGCTTTTCTGACCCTCACTTCTCAACCCCTATCTTTTCTTTTTCTCTTCTCTCAGTATCCCTGCTCTTCAAAAGGTCTTCTTGACTCGTGGAGTTCCAGTCGAAAACTACTTCATTCCAATGGCTTTGGGAGTCGGAATGTTGCTCTTGGACGAAAGCAGAAAGTATCTCGTTAGAACTTTCCCAAGAGGTTTCGTCGCTAAGGTCTCTTGGTAAATCAAGATTACCATGTACAATACTTGCTTCCTTTTCTGTTTGTCTACTGTTTCCTTTTCCACCATAGAACTTCCTTCGTCTTCTATTCAATTCTCACGATCTCAACCTAACGACCCCCATTTCACCTTACTTCACGACTTCACGCTTCACTCCACGTAAATACATGGGTTGAAAGAATTCTATCGTAATTCTTCATTTGACTTTACTGTTGATGAGACTGCTTGTCCAGTCCAGATCGAGATCAGAAGTCGAGACTTCTAGAGGACGACGAACGCCTTCTGTCGATGGAAGAGTGATTGAGCGAAAGCACAGAAAACTACTGACAGGTAGCTTCTTTCAAGGATCACGATAGTCTCGCCAATTCTAGTCAGTCTCTGTGACTCTATGAGACTCTCAAACTCGAAATTGCGGAGGTTTTTTTTACAGGCGGTGTTGCCTTACACTTCACCTTGTTCAGCTTAGAAGAAAAACGATAAAGTGTCTATCTTACCCACAAGAAAATCTATCGCCTTCCAAGAGAAGCATCTCTTTTGAAAAGGTTCCATCCGCTTTTCCATCTCGAAGTCCCCGATTTAGTAGCTACAGGTGGAAAAGAGCTCTTGATGGGCTGGTATGGTCGAGATGAAAGCTTGGTAGGGATCGAGGTGGAACGATAGGTGGAAGTGAGTTTAGCTTTTGGCGTGGACAGTGGCGAGACTCTACCGATCGAAACCTTTGTTGGGATAGCTTGAGAGTACCTAGACACTGAAAGAGTAGCGTGAAGCTGGTTCTGATCGGGAACCGGTGTTAATGATTGATGGACGATAGGCGTTTTGACGATGGTATTGACGGAAGTCGATGCAAGAGTAGGCTGGAGTTGAGGGCTCACGGAAATGCTGGGATTCAACAAAGAAGAACTAGGTCTCAAATTGAGAGTTTGAGCTCTATTGAGAGTGTTGATTGGATCCAAAGTATCGACTTGGTTGAAGGTGTTGACAAGCGTTTGCGCGGCTTCAGGGTTGAGAAGATGGGCGTTGGAAGAACATTGATGGAAGAATCATCAAGAGAAGATTCCGAAGCACCAGATTCTGAAAGAGTTGAACCGGTATTTTGAAGTCAGAGGAGCACCTCAGAATGATTGCTAGGACTTGAATCACCTCCCAAGGTGCAGGAGAGGGTTGTCTCATTGACGCCTCTTGGTCTGACGCAAGAAGGCGACGAGTCCTCCATCTGAAAATCTCCCAGAACGAGTAGATTTGAGTTGCTCAAGCTAGTTGGATCTGACCGTAACCCAATAGCTCCTCCACCTCGAATTGATCTGACATGTCTTCACCTTCATCTTCTGCTGGCGGCTCAGGATGGTATTCTTGAAGGTATTCTTGGAACATTCCATTATTTAAGCTACCAACAGAGTTGTAGTCTCTGTAATAAGAGTTGAGAAGTTTCGGGTCGTACGTGATCCATTGAGCGGCAGGAGGAAGGATACGTTTGATCCGTGTAGTTGAAGGCCTAGTTGAGGCTGCATTGAAAACTTTGGTCAAGTAATCAACTTGAGCAGCGGGATCCAATAAGATTCGATCCTTGTAGGAGTTGTCAGAGATCCTATTCAGGAATTCGAACAGACTTTCCGCTACTTGCACTTGCCTACTCCCTATCTCGTTGTAATAAAGGGCCAACCCAGAGTAGACCTGGGGGATCGGATGACTTTTGAGAACTGGCAAAGTAATTTTGGAATATCTTGTCCCAACTTTAGCAGCTGCTACCATGGTCGTGATTACTTTTCCTTTGTAATTGTTCACTGGCGTCGTCGGAGTGTGGAAAAAAAGCTGTTCAGAACATGGAACAGGCTAGGAGCATTTCGACATCTAGAATACTGACGTTTGGAATCGAGATTGTAGAGATTTAAATCGCCATTGATCAAATTCAAGAATTCGTCCCTCAGAGAAGAGTTTTTTTGCAGCCTTGGGCATGCTAGTTTTGCACCACCTGAGATGACTCGAAGAGATACTTGACGTACTGAAGTTCCAAAACTGAAAAATGGCCAAAGAAGAACATAATCAAAAAAGAAAAACAAACGTAAGCTCTCGCATCATCGAAAGAGGACTGGCAAACAAAGAACGTCTCTTCGCTTTCTGACTCACCGTGATCGCACTGGATTAGAGTTGCCGGATTCTTTCCACTAGCCGTCTTTTCTCCCCCATTAGCTTTGTTAAAAGATTGTGATATCGCTGTCTTCATCTGACCATCGGTATTGACGAAATGATAGTCATATTCGCTCTTGACCTGCACGACACCTGACTTCAGACTACCTGCCTTTTTGCATTTCGAAGCATAGTTTGATTTCCTGAGCTCGATTGTGTCACACACTGCAAGCTTCGTCGTTTTGTGGCCTGAGCAGAAGGAAGTCTTGCTTGTCTTGATTGAAGATCAACAGGTGCTGCGTTGACGGCGAAGAATGAGAGCGGAAAGACGAGAGCGGCTGGGAGGAATAAGAAAAGTCTCATGTAGGGAAGGAAGGTAGTAGAAAAGTTGAGAATGAAACTTTAGAAGCTTGAGGACTCGACCAGCGA
>JASXTE010000484.1:30000-32500 GCA_030280995.1 Hemileia vastatrix | reverse complement strand
TGTTTTTATTCATAGTGCATCCAAATTCAACATTTCAATAATATGATCAGTAATTATCACTCACAATGTGAAGAGACACAAAAAAAAAAATTCAAAAAAAAAATTTTTTTTAAAGAAAACACTTATCATTATTAGACTGTTGTGTTCATCACTCACAATTTGAAGAGCCAAAAAAAAAAAAAAAAAAAAAAAAAAAAATTTAAAATTAAAAGGAAATCACTAAGCACTATTAGACTGTTATATTTATCACTTACAATTTGAAGACACAAAAAAAAAAAAATTCAAAAAAAAAAAAAAATTCAAAAAAAAAAAAAATTCAAAAAAAAAAAAAAATTTCAGAACATGATCTCACTAAGCATTATAAGACTGTAGTAGTGTGTATATACTGATTTTACAAAAAATATTTTTTTTTGCAATGTTGAGTGTTTTTTAACAAAGTGTTGCCAAGTTACCCATTTTAATATCATGATCAGTGAATATCACTGAAAATATGCATAATGTAGTGTCATTTCAATTTTTTTGTCATGTTGAATGTGTTTTTCCAAGTGTTGCCAAGTTCAACATTTCAATATCATGATCAGTGAATATCAATGAAAATATGCATAATGTGGTGCCATTATAATTCTTTTGTCATGTTGAATGTTTTTATTCATAGTGCATCCAAATTCAACATTTCAATAATATGATCAGTAATTATCACTCACAATGTGAAGAGACACAAAAAAAAAAAATTCAAAAAAAAAATTTTTTTTAAAGAAAACACTTATCATTATTAGACTGTTGTGTTCATCACTCACAATTTGAAGAGCCAAAAAAAAAAAAAAAAAAAAAAAAAAAAAAAAAAAAATTAAAAATTAAAAGGAAATCACTAAGCACTATTAGACTGTTATATTTATCACTTACAATTTGAAGACACAAAAAAAAAAAAATTCAAAAAAAAAAAAAAATTCAAAAAAAAAAAAAAATTTCAGAAAATGATCTCACTAAGCATTATAAGACTGTAGTAGTGTGTATATACTGATTTTACAAAAAATATTTTTTTTTGCAATGTTGAGTGTTTTTTAACAAAGTGTTGCCAAGTTACCCATTTTAATATCCTGATCAGTGAATATCACTGAAAATATGCATAATGTAGTGTCATTTCAATTTTTTTGTCATGTTGAATGTGTTTTTCCAAGTGTTGCCAAGTTCAACATTTCAATATCATGATCAGTGAATATCAATGAAAATATGCATAATGTGGTGCCATTATAATTCTTTTGTCATGTTGAATGTTTTTATTCATAGTGCATCCAAATTCAACATTTCAATAATATGATCAGTAATTATCACTCACAATGTGAAGAGACACAAAAAAAAAAATTCAAAAAAAAAATTTTTTTTAAAGAAAACACTTATCATTATTAGACTGTTGTGTTCATCACTCACAATTTGAAGAGCCAAAAAAAAAAAAAAAAAAAAAAAAAAAAATTAAAAATTAAAAGGAAATCACTAAGCACTATTAGACTGTTGTATTTATCACTTACAATTTGAAGACACAAAAAAAAAAATTCAAAAAAAAAAAAAAATTCAAAAAAAAAAAAAATTTCAGAAAATGATCTCACTAAGCATTATAAGACTGTAGTAGTGTGTATATACTGATTTTACAAAAAAAATTTTCTTTGCAATGTTGAGTGTTTTTTAACAAAGTGTTGCCAAGTTACCCATTTTAATATCATGATCAGTGAATATCACTGAAAATATGCATAATGTAGTGTCATTTCAATTTTTTTGTCATGTTGAATGTGTTTTTCCAAGTGTTGCCAAGTTCAACATTTCAATATCATGATCAGTGAATATCAATGAAAATATGCATAATGTGGTGCCATTATAATTCTTTTGTCATGTTGAATGTTTTTATTCATAGTGCATCCAAATTCAACATTTCAATAATATGATCAGTGATTATCACTCACAATGTGAAGAGACACAAAAAAAAAAATTCAAAAAAAAAATTTTTTTTAAAGGAAAACACTTATCATTATTAGACTGTTGTGTTCATCACTCACAATTTGAAGAGCCAAAAAAAAAAAAAAAAAAAAAAAAATTAAAAATTAAAAGGAAATCACTAAGCACTATTAGACTGTTGTATTTATCACTTACAATTTGAAAACACAAAAAAAAAAAAATTCAAAAAAAAAAAATTTCAAAAAAAAAAAAAAATTCAGAAAATGATCTCACTAAGCATTATTAGACTGTAGTAGTGTGTATATACTGATTTTACAAAAAAAATTTTTTTTGCAATGTTGAGTGTTTTTTAACAATGTGTTGCCAAGTTACCCATTTTAATATCATGATCAGTGAATATCACTGAAAATATGCATAATGTAGTGTCATTTCAATTTTTTTGTCATGTTGAATGTGTTTTTCCAAGTGTTGCCAAGTTCAACATTTCAATATCATGATCAGTGAATATCAATGAAAATATGCATAATGTGGTGCCATTATAATTCTTTTGTCA
>JASXTE010000484.1:17500-20000 GCA_030280995.1 Hemileia vastatrix | reverse complement strand
TTATTATTATTATTATACTTTACTACTGAAAAAATCATAAATATGAAAATGTTAATATATATATATATTTTTTCTGTTCATTTTAAATTGATTGGCACTAATGACTTGTGTCTTTATTGAAAAATCTTTAAAATAGGTTATATATATTTAATTTCAGTGATACCTTTCATCTGGGGCCATACCACAATGAACTTACCGCATCCCGTCTGATCTGCGCAGTCAAACATTGTAGGGCCGAGTCAGTAGTATGGTGGGGGACCACATGTGAATACTCTGGTGCCCCAGGTGACATTTGCTTTTTTGTTTGATATAAAAGTTTCATCAAAACAGAAACCATAACACCTTTCAAGAAAATATATTTAATTTTATTCACCTATCTTTCTATATGTAAATGACAAATCAAAAAACACTATAAAATATTTCTCAAAAAAAAAGTCTCCAAAATAGTAAAACAGTAAGCTTCATTAGATTTTGGTAAACATTTATCATTATTAGACTGTTGTGTTCATCACTCATAATTTGAAGAGCCAAAAAAAAAAAAAAAAAAAATTAAAAATTAAAAATTAAAAGGAAATCACTAAGCACTATTAGACTGTTGTATTTATCACTTACAATTTGAAGACACAAAAAAAAAATTCAAAAAAAAAAAAAATTCAAAAAAAAAAAAATTTCAGAAAAAAAAAAAAATTTCAGAAAATGATCTCACTAAGCATTATAAGACTGTAGTAGTGTGTATATACTGATTTTACAAAAAAAAATTTTTTTGCAATGTTGAGTGTTTTTTAACAAAGTGTTGCCAAGTTACCCATTTTAATATCATGATCAGTGAATATCACTGAAAATATGCATAATGTAGTGTCATTTCAATTTTTTTGTCATGTTGAATGTGTTTTTCCAAGTGTTGCCAAGTTCAACATTTCAATATCATGATCAGTGAATATCAATGAAAATATGCATAATGTGGTGCCATTATAATTCTTTTGTCATGTTGAATGTTTTTATTCATAGTGCATCCAAATTCAACATTTCAATAATATGATCAGTAATTATCACTCACAATGTGAAGAGACACAAAAAAAAAAATTCAAAAAAAAAATTTTTTTTAAAGAAAACACTTATCATTATTAGACTGTTGTGTTCATCACTCACAATTTGAAGAGCCAAAAAAAAAAAAAAAAAAAAAAAAAAAAATTTAAAATTAAAAGGAAATCACTAAGCACTATTAGACTGTTATATTTATCACTTACAATTTGAAGACACAAAAAAAAAAAAATTCAAAAAAAAAAAAAAATTCAAAAAAAAAAAAAATTCAAAAAAAAAAAAAAATTTCAGAACATGATCTCACTAAGCATTATAAGACTGTAGTAGTGTGTATATACTGATTTTACAAAAAATATTTTTTTTTGCAATGTTGAGTGTTTTTTAACAAAGTGTTGCCAAGTTACCCATTTTAATATCATGATCAGTGAATATCACTGAAAATATGCATAATGTAGTGTCATTTCAATTTTTTTGTCATGTTGAATGTGTTTTTCCAAGTGTTGCCAAGTTCAACATTTCAATATCATGATCAGTGAATATCAATGAAAATATGCATAATGTGGTGCCATTATAATTCTTTTGTCATGTTGAATGTTTTTATTCATAGTGCATCCAAATTCAACATTTCAATAATATGATCAGTAATTATCACTCACAATGTGAAGAGACACAAAAAAAAAAAATTCAAAAAAAAAATTTTTTTTAAAGAAAACACTTATCATTATTAGACTGTTGTGTTCATCACTCACAATTTGAAGAGCCAAAAAAAAAAAAAAAAAAAAAAAAAAAAAAAAAAAAATTAAAAATTAAAAGGAAATCACTAAGCACTATTAGACTGTTATATTTATCACTTACAATTTGAAGACACAAAAAAAAAAATTCAAAAAAAAAAAAAAATTCAAAAAAAAAAAAAATTTCAGAAAATGATCTCACTAAGCATTATAAGACTGTAGTAGTGTGTATATACTGATTTTACAAAAAAAATTTTCTTTGCAATGTTGAGTGTTTTTTAACAAAGTGTTGCCAAGTTACCCATTTTAATATCATGATCAGTGAATATCACTGAAAATATGCATAATGTAGTGTCATTTCAATTTTTTTGTCATGTTGAATGTGTTTTTCCAAGTGTTGCCAAGTTCAACATTTCAATATCATGATCAGTGAATATCAATGAAAATATGCATAATGTGGTGCCATTATAATTCTTTTGTCATGTTGAATGTTTTTATTCATAGTGCATCCAAATTCAACATTTCAATAATATGATCAGTGATTATCACTCACAATGTGAAGAGACACAAAAAAAAAAATTCAAAAAAAAAAATTTTTTTAAAGGAAAACACTTATCATTATTAGACTGTTGTGTTCATCACTCACAATTTGAAGAGCCAAAAAAAAAAAAAAAAAAAAAAAAAATTAAAAATTAAAAGGAAATCACTAAGCACTATTAGACTGTTGT
>JASXTE010000484.1:2500-5000 GCA_030280995.1 Hemileia vastatrix | reverse complement strand
TGTCATGTTGAATGTGTTTTTCCAAGTGTTGCCAAGTTCAACATTTCAATATCATGATCAGTGAATATCAATGAAAATATGCATAATGTGGTGCCATTATAATTCTTTTGTCATGTTGAATGTTTTTATTCATAGTGCATCCAAATTCAACATTTCAATAATATGATCAGTAATTATCACTCACAATGTGAAGAGACACAAAAAAAAAAATTCAAAAAAAAAATTTTTTTTAAAGAAAACACTTATCATTATTAGACTGTTGTGTTCATCACTCACAATTTGAAGAGCCAAAAAAAAAAAAAAAAAAAAAAAAAAAAAATTAAAAATTAAAAGGAAATCACTAAGCACTATTAGACTGTTGTATTTATCACTTACAATTTGAAGACACAAAAAAAAAAATTCAAAAAAAAAAAAAAATTCAAAAAAAAAAAAAATTTCAGAAAATGATCTCACTAAGCATTATAAGACTGTAGTAGTGTGTATATACTGATTTTACAAAAAAAATTTTCTTTGCAATGTTGAGTGTTTTTTAACAAAGTGTTGCCAAGTTACCCATTTTAATATCATGATCAGTGAATATCACTGAAAATATGCATAATGTAGTGTCATTTCAATTTTTTTGTCATGTTGAATGTGTTTTTCCAAGTGTTGCCAAGTTCAACATTTCAATATCATGATCAGTGAATATCAATGAAAATATGCATAATGTGGTGCCATTATAATTCTTTTGTCATGTTGAATGTTTTTATTCATAGTGCATCCAAATTCAACATTTCAATAATATGATCAGTGATTATCACTCACAATGTGAAGAGACACAAAAAAAAAAATTCAAAAAAAAAAATTTTTTTAAAGGAAAACACTTATCATTATTAGACTGTTGTGTTCATCACTCACAATTTGAAGAGCCAAAAAAAAAAAAAAAAAAAAAAAATTAAAAATTAAAAGGAAATCACTAAGCACTATTAGACTGTTGTATTTATCACTTACAATTTGAAAACACAAAAAAAAAAAAATTCAAAAAAAAAAAATTTCAAAAAAAAAAAAAAATTCAGAAAATGATCTCACTAAGCATTATTAGACTGTAGTAGTGTGTATATACTGATTTTACAAAAAAAATTTTTTTTGCAATGTTGAGTGTTTTTTAACAATGTGTTGCCAAGTTACCCATTTTAATATCATGATCAGTGAATATCACTGAAAATATGCATAATGTAGTGTCATTTCAATTTTTTTGTCATGTTGAATGTGTTTTTCCAAGTGTTGCCAAGTTCAACATTTCAATATCATGATCAGTGAATATCAATGAAAATATGCATAATGTGGTGCCATTATAATTCTTTTGTCATGTTGAATGTTTTTATTCATAGTGCATCCAAATTCAACATTTCAATAATATGATCAGTAATTATCACTCACAATGTGAAGAGACACAAAAAAAAAAAATTCAAAAAAAAAATTTTTTTTAAAGAAAACACTTATCATTATTAGACTGTTGTGTTCATCACTCACAATTTGAAGAGCCAAAAAAAAAAAAAAAAAAAAAAAAAAAAAAAAAAAAATTAAAAATTAAAAGGAAATCACTAAGCACTATTAGACTGTTATATTTATCACTTACAATTTGAAGACACAAAAAAAAAAAAATTCAAAAAAAAAAAAAAATTCAAAAAAAAAAAAAAATTTCAGAAAATGATCTCACTAAGCATTATAAGACTGTAGTAGTGTGTATATACTGATTTTACAAAAAATATTTTTTTTTGCAATGTTGAGTGTTTTTTAACAAAGTGTTGCCAAGTTACCCATTTTAATATCCTGATCAGTGAATATCACTGAAAATATGCATAATTTTGTGTCATTTTATTTTTTTTGTCATGTTGAGTGTTTTTTTTCCAAGTGTTGCCAAGTTCACCCTTTAAATATGATGATCAGTGAATATCACTGAAAATATGCATAATTTTGTGTCATTTTATTTTTTTTGGCATGTTGAGTCTTTTTTTTCCAAGTGTTGCCAATTTCACCTTTTCAATATCATGATCAGTGAATATTTCTGAAAATATGCATAATTTTGTGCCATTTTATTTTTTTTGTCATGTTGAGTGTTTTTTTTCCAAGTGTTGCCAATTTCACCTTTTCAATATCATGATCAGTGAATATTACTGAAAATATGCATAATTTTGTGTCATTTTATTTTTTTTGTCATGTTGAGTGTTTTTTTTCCAAGTGTTGCCAAGTTCACCCTTTAAATATGATGATCAGTGAATATCACTGAAAATATGCATAATTTTGTGTCATTTTATTTTTTTTGTCATGTTGAGTGTTTTTTTTCCAAGTGTTGCCAATTTCACCTTTTCAATATGATGATCAGTGAATATTACTGAAAATATGCATAATTTTGTGTCATTTTATTTTTTTTGTCATGTTGAGTGTTTTTTTTCCAAGTGTTGCCAAGTTCACCCTTTAAATATGATGATCAGTGAATATCACTGAAAATATGCATAAT
>JASXTE010000485.1:0-42612 GCA_030280995.1 Hemileia vastatrix | reverse complement strand
CAATTATCATGGTTAATTCGTTCCTCATTTTCGTTTCTGCAAGCAGCAACACCTAAGTCAGCATTATATCTTTGTTTTGCTTTTTCCAATTCAGAAAATCTCTCCACAAAGCCATTACGATGCAGTATAACCATAAACGACTCGCCCGATTGTACCATTTAGCTAGATCTATCTTGACAAAACCAAGATTTGATATTAATGTCAAGTTATCTGCAAATATAAGAAGAGATCCAGAAATTCTCGAGGTAGTGAGTATGAATCTCAGCAGAGGATCCTCGATTGACAAGGTTTTTGAGTTGAGACCAAACCATCGACAAAACGACCCAACCAGATGACTAGGCAACAGATACATTTATAATATAATAGGTTAGCACTGAAAAATAAATTCATTTAAGTCAACAGCTTACTTCTTCTTGAATTGGATAGCGCATCTTCTAATTTTTTGAATGATTCGGCATTTGCACTGGTTGGTTTTAAAGACAAATTAATTAGGCGACTTGAAAATTGCAACAACCTGATAGATTAAGAGAAAATATTGTAGTTAACTGCTTCAAATAATATTGAAATGAGACAAACTAATAATTTTTTCTCTGCCACTCGTTTGATTGTTCAATTTGATATAATAATCCATTAATTCAACCAAGGAAAACGGTGACAAATGAGGAAGTGTTGAACTGTTAGAGTGGTTGTCGGTGGCTGAAGATGCTAAAAAAAAAATTTTTTTCTAGAGTGAGTCCATCTAGTGAGTTTTCGCAAAAATAATCGCTTTGCATCTTTGCTGCTATCGGTCGGATTTGCTGTCTCTTGTCAAATCACCTGCTATCAGATATCCGATCAATCGATTGTACATCTGTAGTTATTTTCAACATAAAACTTGATTCAACACTATAGACTGTCTAGAGTGAAAATATTCGACTCGAACCGATCAAAGGGACCAGAAATTGATGGAGCAACAGGCCAAAAATTTACATCAACCTGAAAAACCTAGTTCCGTCCACCTGTTTAAAAATGGCAGAAGAAAGTTCTGAAATAATTTCGAACTCACGACACATATTACAGGTTTATGTCGGCCCATACTCGAGCTTGTTTGAAGCACTCAGTATAGAGGCCAGTAAGACCACACCAGCGAGAGACATCGTGGACCTCGTGACGACTCATTTAGGATTAAATTCAAGCGGCGGAGGACAGGTAAATTCCTCTGGAAATTCCGCTGAAGCCCACGAAATTTGGGAGTTAACTGAGACTATAGTCACGCAAAACAAGCAAGAAGAATGTAAAGAACGACGTATTGGTATGTCAGAATGTCCAGTCGCCTTACAACTACTATGGCCCAAATGTTCAAACAAAAATGGCTCCCACTCAGGAGCTGAGTACCGATTTTGTCTGAGACGAAAAAACAATGCAGCCAATGAATTGGTCCTTTTTGTGGACAGACTCATCTAATGATTCTCAATTGCTCAAGGATTATTTTTCACGTTTTCTCTATCAACCTCGAGATCGAGAGTATCCTGACTTGTGCCAACTGCCAGATTTGACCGAGCAGACACTATTGGAAAATTTGAAAGGCTCGTTTTGAGAAAAGCCATATATATACATATGTTGGATCTATATTAATTGCGGTTAATCCATTCATGTTTTATCCCATTTACAATCCAAAGTATGTGCAGCTGTACCAAAATCGTCGACTTGGTGATTTGCCACCTCATATTTTTGCTATCGCAGATGCCGCTTACCAAACTATGTTGAAACAACGTTGTAATCAATGCATTGTGATTTCTGGTGAAAGTGGTTCTGGAAAAACAGAGAGCACCAATTTTCTATTGCATCATCTAACTGCCTTAAGTCAGAAAGGAAGCCATGGCAGTGGAGTCGAACAAACCATTCTTGGTGCTGGACCTGTCTTGAGGCATTTGGCAATGCCAAAACTAAATTCAATAATAATTCATCTCGCTTCGGCAAATTTATCCAAGTCAATTATAAGGAGAATGGAATGGTTCATGGTGCTGTCGTGCAAAAGTATCTGTTGGAAAAGTCACGTATAGTTTCTCAAGCTAAGAACGAACGTAATTACCCACGTTTTTTATTATATGTTAGCGGGTTCAACTGCTGAGGAAAAGCACTTTGGCATTTGTCGAAACCCTCTGAATATTTCTATTTGAACCAAAGCAAATGCTACTCTCTTGAAGGTACTGACGAAGCTTATGAACTTTCTCGACTAAAACAATCGCTCGAAATGGTTGGTTTTTCCAGCCAGAAACAAAGAAAATTATTTCTCTTCTATCTGCAGTACTACATTTAGGAAACGTCGAATTTAGCAAAAAATCTGCCTATCATAACGACGAAACGGTCATGGTGAAGAATCCTTCAGTTGTGGCAATCATCTCTCAACTACTCAATGTTTGTGAAGAAAATTTACTTTCTGCACTGACTTATAAACAAACTAAAGCGGCAAAAGGTGAAATGATAAAAATTCCTTACAATTTAGCCCATGCCGTTGCTACGAGAGATGCCATGGCCAAATGTCTGTATGGTGCTCTTTTCGACTGGATCGTCATGCAAGTCAATTCTGCCTTATTGTCCAAACAAGATGTTCGAGAGCACAAAGGCAATTACATTGGAATTTTAGACATATTCGGTTTCGAAGATTTTGGTGATCAGAATTATTTTGAACAATTTTGTATTAACTTCGCAAACGAACATTTGCATCACTATTTTAATCAGCACGTTTTTAAATATGAACAAGAAGAGTATAAAAGAGAGGGAATTCTCTGGAAAAATATTGATTTTCATGATAATGTAGAATGCCTAAACTTAATCCAAGAAGACCTCATGGACTTCTCTGTCTCCCTTGACGATCAGTGTAACTTTCCTGAGCAAGTGATGAAACAGTTCTGCAGAAATTCGTCAATCACCACAACGACAGTCCGTTATTCGAAGTGCCTCCTTGTCGCCAAAGTGCCTTTGTGATCAAACATTATGCTGGCAAAGTTAAATACCAAATTCGTGATTTCCGAGAAAAAAATATGGATCTGATGCGACCAGACATTGTTGCCTTGCTCAAAGGATCTTCTTCTAGTTTTGTACGAGAACTTGTTTGTTCAGATCCATTGGCTTTATTTAGATGGCAAATTTTGCGAGCATTTTTCAAGTCCTATTTCATCTTTACCAAGTTACGTGACGAGTCCAAGTCTAAAAGTTATCCACTCCTTCTAAACCTTCTCCTCCTTGTCGACCTGTTGCCAGTTCTAATATTCAAATGTTGACCCCAAAAATTGGGAATTGAGTGTCTCACTAGGTGAGTACTTGTTGATTTATCATTTTAACTTACTATTTGACCCATAATCATTGAATTCCTTGATCATTTTATGCATGACTCTTTTGCATGGTTCATCATAGAGAGGCTATTTTGGCTGAGGGTCTGAGAGACTTGTGCACGACTAAAAATGACGCGAGATGCGTGAGAGGATCCCTGGTCAGAGTTGCCTCATCTCCTTATCCTTTCTACGGCATGGCATTCGAAGAAGTCAAGTTACTCATTAGAGCCAAATCTTTACTAGAGTATGTTGCATGATGCATATTACACGTTACTTTCTCGTAATTACTTTCGAGTGTTTTCTCTTTCTCTTTTCTTTAATTATTTGTATATTCTTCTTCGACCAGTCTGGCTGAATGATGATTCAACAATCTTGTCCTTGCACCTTTATTTTCATCAATTTTGTTTGTTTCATCTTCTCCTCTTTACTTGTTACTCAATTTATTGAACTCTACGTCTTTGTATTTTCAGGAGAAACAAAATAAGTCGAACTCCATCTCTCAAGTCAAACTCAGGTTTAGAAAAAAGCGTTCGTAGTCTCAAAACTCTCAAGTTGATTGCTGGTACTAAAACAACAGCCATTCAAGGATCTGGCTCAAGAGCGGTTCGAAAAAACCGCACAAACTGTCACCTTCCAATTTCAGCAATCTCTTAACCAGCTTATGGAAACACTGTAAAGTATTATTTCAAAGTTTCAAATTGACCAACCATTCAATGCGATTTATGACATTATAATTGACATTAAATTTTTTATTTTCTCAGTAATCAAGCAAATCCATTCTTCGTTCGATGCATCAAATCGAATGCAGACAAAAAAGGGGGCCATTTCGATGATATGTGCATTCTGGTTCAATTGCGATACACAGGAATGCTTGATACAGTGCGAATCCGTCAATCTGGTTATTCCGTTCGACTTTCATTCGAGAATTCATTCAACATTATCGTATACTTTTGCCAAAAGGTCTGTTGAGTTCGCAATCTGACATACGTGATTACCTATCAACCGTGAATCTCAATCGCGATAATTATCAAATGGGCAAGAGTAAAATTTTCATGCGGGAAAGTGAAAAAATCACCTTGGATAATTTGCTTCACCGAGAAATTCTTAAAAGAATCGTTACTCTTCAACGGTGGGCCAGAATGTGTATTACTCGAAGAAGGTTCGTTCTCATGAGAAGAGCTGCCATTTCTTTCCAAGCCCATGCGAGGAGATGGTTAGCTCAGCAGCAATTCGCTAAGCTTAAGGATTTAATCGTATGTGAGAGAGCTGCCATGACCATTCAAAAGAACCTGGAAGGCATTTAAAGAGAGATCTACCTTTCTCAAGTTGCGAGCAGCCACTATCAACTTTCAAGCTCATGCACGGGGTTATTTGTCCCGAAAAGAATTCCAACGTCGGAGGTCACAAGCCAAAGCCGCACAAAAAGCTGCTGTTGCTTTTGTTGTTTGCACGGCAAATACAGCAGTTACCACAATTTCAACAGTGTCCACCGTTTCTTCAACTCCCACAACAACCTCAATCTGCTCTTCCCCGAAGCAATTCGATAGTATCTTCATCACCCTCATCACCAATCTCCAAAGTAACCCCAAATCTTTCTAACAATTCATCTACATCTCCTTTTTTACCATCCACCTCTGTATCGACCATTGGCATCATCAACAACTGCCGCATCACATACGACGATGAGTCTGGTATCATCTTCTTTCAATACGACCGAGACGTCATCGATGACCACTTCCACTTCATCCTCTCAAGCCATGACTTCTTCTAGTGTTGTTTCTCCCTTGGTGGCCAGTCAAACCTCTAATGCAAAGAACAGTCAACCTTCATCATCTACTAACTATCCAAGGTATTCTAATCGAAAACCATCAACTAGTAGCACTTGCAGCACCATAAGTCTAGGAAGTCGACAACAAACCCCTCCTAAATCTATGGCAACCTTCTGCTCTTTCCAGGGGCCCGGCCATTTCGACCGGTGGTCCTGTTGATTCTCCTCCCGTCCCACCGAACCGAAGAAAATCGGCACCCACTCCCAAACCAACTGCAGGTCAGAATGGTTTATCCTGGAGCGTGACAAGAACGACTGAATTTACGGATCCGAAGGACGTACTCATCACAAATGTTCAAATATTACATTATTTGGAAACATTTTTAGATAGAAAAATCAGTATGATCAAAGTAAATTATGAAAATGCCAAGCCAACAGAAAACGCAAAAGAACCTTTGGTTGATGTGATCTTTATATCTGCTTTGAAAGAATTCAAAAACAATCTTATCTCGACTTATTGTGTTGCTCCACAAGGAACTGATCAAATGCACATTTCTTACAAAAATCTTATTGACAGTTTTGAATCGGCAATGATACATCTTTGTCAGCGAGAACACACATACCAATCGTTTCCTGTTACAATGGGTGTTAATGCTTTCAGAGTGTTTCTTGATGAATTTAGAACACTGGCCGCCAAGTCCAATCTGGCAGAGAAGTGTAAGAAAATTGGAGGTTCCAAGAAAAGAAGAAATAAGCATAAAAAATCAAGAGGAGAAGAAACTATCGAATCTTATGGTCACATATTCAAATCCGTCCAGGCAAATATTCCTACCACCTGCGAAGTTTGCTCAAGTCTTCTCTGGCTGATGAGAAAATTTGGGTTGTCAACAGTGCAAATTAACCTGTCACAAAAAGTGTGTACCTAAAGTCACTCAAAACTGTGGTCGATCGGCTTCATCGGCAAAGGGTTGCAGTCAAGGATGCTTTGGAGTTCCTATCGAGAGTTTGATCGATGAAGAACGTCGAGTTCCTAAAGTTGTAGAAGATCTTCTCACAGCTATCGAAATGAAGGGACTATACACTGAAGGTCTTTATCGTAAATCAGGAACTACATCAAAGGATTAATGAAGTCAAGAACAAACTCAATGCCGGCGAGTCCATCGACCTCGATGCCTGTTCTATTAACGTTCTTACAGGAGTTTTAAAATGTTTCCTTCGTGAGATGCCTGAACCACTGATGACATACCAATTGTATGATGACTTTTTATGGGCCTCTACAACTAGTGATGAGGAAGAACGATACCAAGCAATTTATTCTCACATACACAAGTTGCCCCCAGCACATTATGAGTTACTTCAACGTCTGACATTTCATTTAGCTCGTGTTGCACAACTTGAAAATGCTAATAGAATGAATGCTAACTCTTTGGCCATTGTACTTGCTCCATGCATCCTCCGAACAGATCGTCCTCAACAGATGCAAGATCGACTCAACGATATAAACAAACAAACAATGTAAGTTTAACTTTTTCGTTATTTTTTCTATTGATAATTTCAATGTTCTTTTTTGTACAGGTGTTTGCAATGCATCATTACTCAACGACTGAAAATGTTTCGTGATACACTTGATCAAATCCAACAATTGGATTGTCTTTATCGGACAGCATCAACACAACTATCAACTTTACGTCAATCTAAAGTATGTTTAATATTTATTGATAAAATTTTCACTGCCAGCAATTGAGAACTAATTCATTTTTTAACTTATTACAGCTTTACTTGAATTCTGATTCGTCCGAACAGTCACAAGGTAAAATGAACGAGGAAGTCATAATCGAGCAACAGCTTGAAACTTTGCGAAGTGAAAAGTAAGTTTAATCTTTAGTCTCTTATGCGTATGATGTATTTGTAACAATTTGTTTCATTTTGTCACAGAGCTCACTTGACCACAATGTTGCCCGCTTTTCGACCAGCAAGTTCTGAAGAAGACCTCTTATCACCAACACCCTCCACAGTTGGTGAATCATTGGAGCCTGAAAGTTCATCACCCACCCAATTTGAGCCTTTTACATTTACTCTGGATGACTCTGCATTAACATCTACACAACATGTGTCTCAAAAATTGCGTCATTTGACTAAAAATCGAGCTCCGACTACACCTCAGAAACGACCACCTTCTAAACACACGAATACTTAGGTCTTCTCGAGAGGTGTTATTAATGCTATTGAAACATTGAAACTTGTTACTATGAGTAAAATTGTCCAAAACTTTTTTTCCTGTCTCTCTTTCTATCTTAATCTTAATGTGCTACCGCGAAAGCTACTTTTTGTTTGTCTTTATAGCTGACTGATTTGTATCATTTTTGTAAAAAACAACCGTGACTTGGTTTTTACCACAATAATCGTGGAAATGTTCTCACTTTCAAATGCAAATGACTTTGGGACTTTATGAAGAACAGCAAAATTGTACCATTTAATGAAATTCAGTAATTTGACCGGAAGGCATTAGCTTCTGACCTGATTGGGTGTATCAGACAACTTCAAACAACTTGGTTTTGTGAGTGCATTTACTCATCCATTCCATTTACAGGTAAAAAGATTTTTAAAATGTTTCAATTACAAGGTCACATCGATTAAATGTTGTATGATCAACGAATTTCTACTGTTTGTCAAACATTTTACATTCAATATATACAACCAACAGATTGACTCAAATCTGATTTTTTAATAATTGACATCAACAGTTAATTGAAAGTTAAAAGAAAGTTGTTGAAGAAAAAAAAACAAATAATTTTCATCCTCGTGTATGAATGTATCATTGAATTGAAGAAACTACTGTTATCGCTTTTTTATCAGATCGGTGAAACTTTTGATTGAAAAATAATATATTGTGCATAAAATTTGTGTCATAATGATTGACCAGTGACAAGTTTTGACTTTTTTCACTTTGAACAGTTAATCAAAGTACAAAGTATCAGATATAAATTTCATACTTCATTAATTTAGTACAAGAGATGTAATTTATGATATTCTTTTTATAAAGACTTTGTAACACTGTTTGATTCAATATTTACCAATATTTATTTAGTTTGTCATGAACAAAAATTTACCCAAGTTGATGTAGAAGGATTTCCTGTGATATGGTGTGAATTTTTGACGGACAAATTGACATTTAAGGTTTGTAAGAGCCGCCCAAATCGAAATTGTAGCCTAAAATTGGCGATTAACACCAACAGCAAAACAAACAGTTGAGATAGACCGTAATGTTGATAAAATTATCGGTATTGACACAAGTATAATTGGCCGAAGACAATGTTGCCTCACCATGAAAATTCAAGGATGCATTTGAACATGAACACTCAAACAAACAAAAGGCAAAGGTAAACAATTGATGATTGAGTAAAATATAACCTACAAGGTGAAAGCCGTTTAACTTGAGCAATTGTCCGTTGATAGTTGATAGTTGATAGTTAATGGTTGATAGTTGATGTCACTCGTTAGTCTTGTCAATCGATTCAAATCAAATTCTCGGTGTGAGATCTTTCTTCTGCTCATTCACTTTGAGACATGTAGACATTTAGACATATTAAATGTAATAGTACTTTTTATATGTTATTAGTGTCATTGGGTGACAAGGTACCTGTGTGTGTAAATCGACTCAGCGAGTTAACCTGACCACGAAATGGGACAAGAAAGGGAAAGTTAAAATGAAATAACCTGTAACAGTTGTAACTGTTGTGTGCAATGAAAGATGTGATCTTTCACGATACTTTGACGATTTTTTCTTTTCACTCAATCTCGGCAATTTTATCATTTGGACAATTTGTACATTTTAAACTTTTCGGACATTCACGAGGCACATGAATCTAATCAAACCTTCCAATTGTCCTAATAGTGACACTCGTGACCTCTTCAACCTGTCTAATAAAAAGTCAATTTCATTGCTTTTCACCATTTCAATTTGCCAGTCAAAATTGAGTTGAATTAGTTTATTAACGTGGTCATCATCATCATCATCATCATCATCAAAAGGAACAAGAACATCATGACAGAATCAGATGAAGCCATTTGAATGATGATTTTAATATTTTGTTCATTTGAATAATTTCAACAGTCCGTGTTACTCATATAATGGTACTACTTAAGTAAATATCAATTGAAATAAATTAAATTGAATAACAGACATGCAAAAAAGACCTGAACATACATCACTGGAAATGTTTGCGGTTTGTGAGTGAGATTGGCCATTACTACTTGACTTGTTTAATTGATAGTATTCGCTTGATAAAATTCTACCAAATTGAGCGGAGGACCTTTTCCCTGAAGAGTTCGAACACGAATGCACAAGGTTGAATGCCAAGTGCAAAAGGAAATGATTTACAAGTAACCTTTTAACTTTGTTCTTGATTTGAAAATAAATTTTCCGTCCGTTTGAAAATAAAAATGAAGAAGGCGATAATGAGTGTAACATGTTGAAGAGATCGCACTGAGCAGGCAGTTGGTCAATTGATCGATCGACCGGCTCAGGGAAAACTCGAGTCGACCATTTGAGGGGAGAAAAAGAAGTAAAGAGAAAGTCATCGAAAATTAAAATGAAATTGAGAGTGAGAGTGAAAGCCAAAGTCAAAGGCAAAGTCAGCTCATCCCGCATCACCTAGTTTTGGCTTCATGTATACTCGAATGAGTTCAACAAATGGGAAACTCCTACCTTTGAAAATACCTCAAAAATTCATGCGAGAACCAAGAAAAGCGAGTTACTGGCTGGAATAAAGAGAATCCATTAAGTGACCTGTTACCTGTTACCTGTTGCTTGTTACAATTTTCCTACTTTCAGGACCGACGGCCATTTGAAGGAAATTGTAATAACTGCTGGTCTCACCTAGTCCTCACTTTGAAAACAATCGACTATTTATTTGTTTTTCTTGTCTTTCTTCTTTGCATTTCACGCAATTAATCACACGAAAGGCAAAGTATGTCGTGTTGGATTCGTGTAGATCGATTATGGACTTTGTAGCTCATGCCGAATCATATCAATAGCTTTGTTTTTTACCTGTTGACTGTTACTTTTGTCTTTGCCAATAGGCCAGGGAGGTAGATGATGGTGACTGATCATTGGCCACTCTTCGATGCTCGAAAGCTTTCGGTCAACAACAGGTTAAAGGGAGAAGTTTGTTCAGTTACAAAGTGAAAAAGTAAGAGCGCAAGTTCCACCAGTTTTCCTTGACTCAAATTTCCTTCGAAAGTGCAATGAAAGTCACTAAGTGACCAGGTGAGTCAGTAGTGAGGTTACTTTCGCTCCAACAGCAGGTTCAACTTTACTTTAAACTTGATTATCCTGCCTCACAGCAGTTCCAAGAGACCAAGAGACCAAGAGACCAGTCCACTCGGACAGTCCCCACATTCGAGTCGAAAAGCGAACACTCAATTGATTGTCACTCGCAATTGACTTCATTCTCCAAATAAACTGTCCACTCTGTCTCTAATTTAGTGACTGTTGATACTCGAAAGACTTGTTAACTCATCACTCGGAAAAGTACTACCAAGTGATACATCGACCTGATCGATACTTCCTCCATCAAGTTATCAAGTCATCAAGACATCCAAATCACCGTAACCATCATAAACATAATCATAATCATCATCGCCATCATCATCACTGTCATTAACATCTGAATTCACATTCAAATTATCCAACTTGAAGGTCATGTTGACATCATACATCTTGTAAGACAAGTTAATTTACTTAATTGTTTGTTGAATCAGAGGCAAGTTGAATTATTATTTCTTCAGTATCGCATGGCACTTGAAAGTATGCAAGCTCAAGTAATCAGTGAATTACCAAACTCACAAATGGATTCTAACAACAATGTTTTAGAACAAGTAAATATAAAAAATGACAACTGTGACAAGGAAAAAGACATCGAATATGTTCGCCAACGATTGCTTGAAGAGTTTGATAACAATCCTCATTTGTACGACTTATGTGATCGAGAAAAAGTTGCCACAAATGATTTTTGGGTGAGCAGATTCATCAATTGGATGGACCAGGGAAATGAAAAGGCCATTGAACATGCTAAAGAGACTTTTCGTTGGAGAAGATCGTACGGTATCAATTGTTACGATCCTCTGGAAATTCCTCTTGAAGTTTATCAAATGGGTCCAGTATTTCGTTATATGGATGATCCAGAAGGTCGATCCATGTTGTACGTCAGGTGCAAAATGCATCGTAAAATTCCAGAAATTGAAGACAGAATTAAGAAATCCTTCATGAATTTTGTAGAAAAGATTGATGCAAAAGCAAACAGAGAATACGGTTTCAACATTGTCTTTGACATGAATGGTTCCGGATACGCTAATGTCGATTTAGACATGTTATTTTTTATCATAACTAACATCAGAAAATACTATCCAAATGGCAACAAATACACTTACATATTGGGTCTCCCTTGGATTCTCAATTCAGTAGCTAAGTTTGCTTTGGCCCTCATTCCGTCGGACACAGCACGTAAAGTCAGGTTCTTGTCGCTCGAAGAGTTTCATCGAATCCTTCCCATAGAAAGCATCCCTGACTTTTTAGGTGGATCAGCAACTGAGTGCTATAGAAAAGTTCCCAGAGGAGCCAAGGATTGTATTACACTTGGAAGAGAAATGTATGGCTTGAACGAAGTAGAAATCAAAAGGCTCCTCAAACCCTCGCTCAAACATCTAGAAGAAGGAAAAGGAGTCTTTATCGTTGTTGATGATTTGACGGAATTTTACCAATAGCAAAGCACATTTCGCAGATTTCGCAGATTTCCCTCTCCCTCCCTATTTGACCTCCGTAATAAATGTTATAACTAAAATGGGTTAATTAATAAAAGGTCTAACCAGTTGACACGTTCTCTCCGCTCTTTGATGCTTTTATTTTACGTGCGTACCTTTTTTTCATCTTCTTCTCACCTCACTTTACTACACCAAACCACGTGTTTATACTTTGGTCAATTATACTCCGCCTTAGTTGACCGATGACCAAGGACTGAGAGTCGAGGTTGATTGTGAATCATCGAGCAACTTTAGAGTCAATTGAGAGTCAATTGAGAAGAGCGGTCACCTCGCTCAAGATATTTGGCAATGTTCATTGACAAAGTAGTCATTTCACATGGACAAGGTCTCCCGATGAATTACACTCAGTATTTGGATAATGATAACAAGCGACAACAAGTACATACCACAAAGGATAACATGGTCAACATAATTGATGTAGTTGGCTAATTGCGAGCGGAGAAAGTTAATTTACAAAAGACTTCTTGACATCTAATGTGTTCACTTGACCCTAATTCGAGCTCTAACAGCACGAGCGAAACAGCATAAAAACAACTAAAAATTTTCATGTGCCACTTTTGACGATGACTGATTGATTAATTTGATTCAATCGTCAATGATACCTGTGAATAACTACTGAAATTTGAGCTGTTCCATTGAAAGATGAAATAAACTTTGGCCATGAGGCGGACAAGCAGATTATCTTGTCGAGATGAATGCAAATGATTGCAAGAAGAGAAGATAATCATTTATTGCAGTGAAACAAAAGGTTGGATTATTTTACAATTAAGACGAGAGCAGAAGTACAGTATTCGATTTATAGACAGGTTGATCAATCGAAATCATGACTAGCTTCACGTTTGATAATCAATTGCTCTTCATCATCACAATCGACTTCGACAATGTGTTTACGCTTTTTACTCAAGTTTTCAGTGTAAACATTTGGTGTAACCTCGAACAGAACTTCTTCCAGCTCCAAGTCTTCGTCTTGTGCGATTCTGAAGTAAGGATTTTGAGGAGTTGGTTGGAAATGATAACCAGTGAGGACAAAGAAAACAAATATACCTGCATGGCTTATGAGTACATCCATCCATTCATATTTGAAAGGTACCGACACTTTAAGTAGATACACGATAATTCGTGTGAAGTAAATATAGCAAACAATGATGACATAAAACCTTTTGAAAAGTTTCAATTTTTTCAAATTGACAGCTGCTTTACCATCGATATGAGCTGCTTCTTGAAGATGACGAATGGACCAAACAACTGGGAAAAGAATTGCTCCACAACAAAGCAAATCAACCAGGATAAATATTTCACGCCATTTGTTATGAAATACTTCGCCTTCTTCAGATTCCTCGGTGATTATTTCAGCAATATTAGCAAGAACTTGAAGAGGTATCACCACCATGAACAGATTTTTGTCCTTTTCAGAAAGAATGTGCTTTATAAATGCCCAACCAGTGCCAATTAGTACAATGGTTATGAACAAAAGGGCTCCTTTGAGAAAGTGAGTGATGTAGTATAAAATAGCCCAAGTTTCGCTGGGTGATCCTTGTGTTGCAATGAATTGATAGTTTATTCCATGAAAAAGCAGAGCCAGAGCTTTCACGAACACCAACAATCCCATGATGTAATGAATCTTGAATGTGTCTTGTCGCTTTGATTTGACAACATTGATCCACAAAAGACCAAGACCAAAGAAAAGAAATGATAGTGCAAAGTATATTTCGGGCAAAGGCATTTCTCCAGCAGACAAATAATTATCACCATTTTTTTCATCAATTAATAGTGTCAGATTTGTTCGTGTTTGGGCCCACATGCTGTCATAGTTACTGCAAGAATGAAAAAATAAACTATATAATCCTTCTTGAGCAACATCATTAAGTTGCATTCTAAATGCAAAGTTACGAACAATTTGTCCATTAATTTGTTGTATGTTCATTTTGATCGGTGATTTGACCAAAGAACACAATGAAGATGCTGGCAAATTAGAATTATCCTGACTTGACTCTCCATTAATTGGTTCGACATTTTCGTTCTTGTTTTCAATGTCTGTGCCTTGATTTGCTTCGTTCGCTTTGATCGGCGGATAAGAATCAGCATCTTTGTTATCAACCAAAGGTTTTGTATCAGCTGGAACATTTGAATTATTGTTACTGGCGGAAATGTTGATTCCGGTTGCTGGTTGCTGGTTATTTTGGCTAATGCTCGAATTGCTTGGTGGGGCGATAGGTTGAGAGTTATCCACAAGAGCTGGGACTGCATCTTGAGTTTCATTGTTCGATTCTTTTGCTGGGGCATCATTTTGATCGGCTGTTCTTTTATTTCGAGCTTCATTATTGGTGATTTCAGTTAGATCATATATAGATATTGAATTTAAAGATGGACTACAAGAAAATGTCACTACATTTCTTTTCACATCAATCATCAGTGTTATCCTATCATAAACGGTGTCGTCATCAAACGAATCTCTGTTGCATTGTCGCTGATGATCTTCCAAGTAGGCTGATAAGCTATCGGAAACAGTTCTGATGATGCTGAATTCAGATGTAGGATTTGCATCAGCTGATACTTGAGAAAAATGAGATACATTGACAAATAATTGACCACCTAGTAAAAATCCGAAAGAACTAACTTTGAAAAAACGTCTAGTGTCATCTTCAAGAGATAAATGATGTATACGACTATGAACAAATTTGAAAATTAAACAAATGGTTATAAATGTGATGAATTTACTGGCCATGTCAGCAGGACCGGTTAGTATGGCAGAAAAATAATAGGAAAACACGAAGAGAGAGAGAGTCCCCCCACTGGCTAGAATTTCACTTCACTACACGATCATATGGCGACCAGGTCAGTTCACGAATTGCCACTTGGCGGAGCCAGCTTTTTATGCCTACTTTTTCAAGAATGCAAAACAAGTGTTGAATGATTGACCAGAACTTAACTGCCCACAATTAAGTCATTGTTGGGTCAAGTGAGTCCCTATGTTGAACCAAAAGGTATAGCTTAGAATCATTTTTAAAGCGTGCGAAGCCTCATTCACGCGCTCATCGATAAAAAAATCAGCTGAATCTATCCTATAATTTAACTAGTGAATATTAGTATAAATGAAAACGACTGAAAAAATGGAACAAAATAATAGAATGAAATTTAAAATATCGTCTGAAATAGACCAAATCTTCGCACTCAATAAAATTAATTAATTAATGACTTTGGAAAGGTTGAATAGAAATGTGTAAATTAAAATGTCAGTCAACCACTCGATAGCTTTCAACGGTGTTCAGGTTCGAATGATGAAGTTCAACAGCACACGGATGTTACAATTCAATGTTCTCTCAGTCATTTTAGCCATTAGAACTCAGTAATAGATGAATTCTCACTTGATTTTCAATACATAAATATGCCATATTTTCTCCGTTCGAATCAGTAAACTTAGGTAAGACAATGTTGTTGATGTTGATGGCGATGCAAGTAAATTATAAAAAATCATTATTGATATTTTCCTCATTTTGGGGGAGATTTAGATCAGTATTTGAAGTCTCCTCTTCCTTCGAAAGGACAACAAAAATTATATTATATATATTAGAAGGTGGTTTTGGCGCAAAGAGGAAAATCATATGTTTGGTAAAAAAAAAGTAGGGAACGTTATGTGATTTAACACGGTAACTCTTATTGAAAAAAGATGATTGCTGTACACACAGATGACAAGTGAGCCTGTGTTTACTTGTTGGTTTTCCTCATCTAAGGCCACGTGACACAAGACACGATTAATGGATTAATGGCGGTCCATCATTACAATATTACCCTGGATGATAGCAAGTGCAACTACTACTGTGATACATTTTCCTTCTTGGTTCAAACTATTCCGTCAACCATCAATCGAAACGACCGGCAAATCACAGTTCGTACGACGTGTTTTGATGTGTCCGCTAGCGACCTCGTTTTAGGTTCTAATGTTGGCCTGGTATTTGCCTTCAAACGAAGAACCCAAATAACCAATGATCCTCATTTTGTCGGATACATCTTCACCTCACCCATTTCGTATATCAAAGCTATTAACGTTCCTGGTTTAATCGCTGTTACTTCGAATTCAATCCTCGTTCTGTGGTCACTGTATGAAGAAAGAGAATTACTTCGAATTAATTTATCACCTGATAATTCTTTAAATTGTGATGACATCAAATCCATCGTTACATGTTTACAATACTCCCAAGATGGATTATCAATGGCATTTTATGCAGGTATGTCCGATGGACGTGTCATTCGGGTTAAAGTCTTGATGGCAGATTTGAATGTACAAAGTGCAATAGTCAATTACGAATTTGAAACTATTTTCACCGAAACTGATGAAAGTGTCACCCTGGATCATCTCACTCATAAAGTTATTCAAATAGATTTTATACAATCGCAAACTTTACTCATTTCAACTTGTTACCGAACTGTCATTCTCGAGACTAACGAATCAACTTTTAATGTTATCCAAGTGGGAAAAAATCAAAGATCAACATGTGCTTCTTACGGCGCTTGTTACAATCAAGATAAGAAAAAAATTTATGCATCAAGACCTTCATCTCATCTTTTAGTGGCTGATCCTTTAACAGGTATCGGACAAAAAACTTTCATCCTCAAAAAAGCCAAAAAACCTCAGTCTATTGCTGCATTTGATCAATTACGTAAAGGTGACCAATTACCTGAACAGTCGACCTCGTCACCTGCCTTTATTCTAGGTCGATTGATGGCTGTTGACACAGCTAAAATTGTTTCCTGGAACAAGACAAGTTTTTTCATGGTGGACATTGACTCAGGTTCTCTTCTGATGGATGAAAGGAATATTCAAATAATTGGTTTGTCTTTGGTTCGTGCTGAAGATAACAACTTGTTCAATGATAGTAAATTTGAAATATTTCTTCTTTCCAGTAAGATGATTCTCTTACGAATTATGAACTTCACCTTTGAAGATGAAAACAATTCTATCCTGTCATCACAATCTTTGAGCCAAAGCGATGTTTCTCTGGAAGAAAACTTCATCGACTCTTTCTTACCAACCAATTTGACGAGTTCTTTCAACACTTTGCTCAACGGGTTGAAAGTTCGTTCTAATCTTACTCAATTATCCGAGAGAGATCAGTATTTGCAAAATGGTACATCTATTGCACCACAAATATCAGAAAACGGAAATGAAAAAGATCGTTTCGATCAAATGTCAACCGAATTAGTTGTTGCTCGTAAAAATTTAGCTAGTAAAAAGTTAAAAGGTAAAACAAGTCGAAGGCCAAAGAAAAAAAAAGTTACCGACCAAAATGGATCATTATCAAATGCTAACTCAAACTACAATCAATTATCCTCAAATGGTGAATTTCAACTGCCAAACATATCAACCAGTAACAATGGTCCAAATGACACAAGCTCACATGTGGACAAAGGGTCAAAGGAATTATTAGAAAAATGTCATTCATCTCAATCTATCGAAGAACAAAATGTCCTGCCTACACCTTTGACGGATACAATGAATCTACTCAATCCATCTGCTGTTCAAGCGATCAAATCGTCCAATTGGGAATCAACAAATCCTAAAAAAGAATCTACTCCAAGATCAGTATCACAAATTGAAGGAAAAGTTGACAATTCAGTTGTTGAACTTGTGGAAAAAAATGAAACTCCAATGAGTGACAGAGTTGAAAGAACTGACAGCGTCACTTCTGTCGGTCCTCTGGTATTTTCCGAATTTAAATTGATGAATGAATTCGGAGCTGATCATGTAGACCACCGTTATGATCGGTACGATCAAGTTTTTTTACAATGGACCATTCGACAACCAGAGATAAAAAGCAAATGTTTCCTCGACTTGTCCAAAGTGACTCAAATTTGTGCTCTTCAAGACGAATCAAGAGATGGTCTTGCCTTGTTGGTTGAGGATGGTAAAGACTCTTTTGTCCTGATCTTCCCTGGATGTAAAAAAATCAAATGTCCCTCAATTAAGGTGAAGATTAGAAATTTCCATGTGACCAGTAATCAGATGGTCATTCTCTACCAAGACGGTAGTTTATACCAAGCAACAGATTGGTTGAACAGACCTTTTTTCTCCCTTCCACTTAAATTCGTCAAGTTGCAATTGAAACGGTGTAATTATCTCGTTGACATAAGTTTCAACATTTATGACCAAATTACATGGGGTTGTGATCAAGATGGTTTTGGTTGGGTTATCAGGTCCAATGATTCTCTTCTGGCTCGTGATGAGTACTCTCCCCAAATTAGATTGACCACAGTTAGTGTGTCACCACGTAATTCAGCTATTGTTTGGGCTCTCGATGTTTTCAGTCGTCTTTACGTTAGAGCTGGAATTTTCAATGACAAAGGTGATCAAGACACCTTGATTGCTGGAATTGAATGGATTCTGGTGGAGGATGTTCCTGGTCGAGTTAGTCTCATCTCAGCTTCCAATGACGCAATTTGGATTGTCTGTCAGGTCGAAGGTAAAGATCGTCTCTTCAAGAGACTTGCCATTGATCCGCCCACTAACTATTTAGGTAATGAGTGGCAAGAATACTCTTTGCCAATTGGAGAAAAAATTCGATTTATTTCAGGTAATTTGACACTTTATAGACCGTTGAAATGTTCTTGCCGACACTCGCTCACCCACACATTGATAATGTCTTTGTTTCCCTATAGTTTCCTCCACCGATGACATATGGATTTTGACCGGTTCTTTACGACTGTATCAATATTGTCCTCATGATGATTCAATCATCAAACAAGTAGAAAATGGCTGGTTGTTGATTTGACCAAGGAATTTAACACTTTCCCACTCTTGAAGTAAAAGATTTTTTTCCAATCAATGTTTAGTTTTCACCATGTCAGTTTCACGATTCATGTGATTTATCTGCAATATACCAAGTAAGAAGAGACAAATTGAAGAGCTTTTCTCTCAAACGAAGCTGATTTAATTATGTTTTTTACCTTGATTTGGCCCAAGAGTCGTGAAATCCTTTTTTAATGGATTAAATAGAATTTTCTCTCAGGTCAGTTTGTCGAACCAGTCCGAATCTTGTACCTCGTCTTTGCTTGAGTCGGTGAACTTGCGCTTTGCTTTCGATGAGAAAAACCTTGTACCTTATCCACCTTTTCCTCAAATTGAGCTTATTCACTCCTTGAGTATGGCCAAGTCAACTTTTCTCCTCTTCTTCTTGGTCATCTCTGCCTTGAATGTCATCACCGTCATCTCAAACAGCATATCGAGTCAAAAGTTGTTCCTATCACCTTATCCTCTTCATCTATTTACTGGTGCTCCTTTTGTTTCTTTTGATCGACTGAGGAGAAGTGGCATCTCCGATCAAAAGTTAGCCGAATTGGATGCCAAAATGGCCGTCATGCGAACATTGAGCAAACTTCAACAATCCTTTGACCAGCAAATTGGCCATGGTGTCGTCGACTTTGATCAAATGTAAGTCAGTCTTTTCCATTTATAATCAATATCATTTGAACTCATCATAAACTTTTCATTTCAATTTTGTAATTTTTCAGTGGTAAACGTTCATTCGGCAGCAGAAGAAATGACTTGAATGGACTTGGAATCAATCAGCAAAAGTTCTATTTCGATGCTCATTGATTTTCTCATCGGCTTCATTTCAAGTGTAACATGTTTCCAAATTTATCAAGTGGCAAAGTGAAGTTGTCATAAAATACTTAGTTGTAGTGTATGTGAAACACGTTGTTTCGCAGAAATGATGATGACTGACTGACATTCCAAGGTCGATGACTCATTGAAAAATTGGCTGACTTAGATTTTACCGACATTAAACATTCGACACAAAGAGAAGACACTCCATGCTCGATTCACCTGTTTTTGTGTTTGTTTTTACCACTTGTTTGGAACTATAATTTGAGACGGAATAAAATTATCACATAACCCGATTTCAGTCAAATCTTCAAGTCTTTAAGTCAATCAAATCAAATTATCGCTCATATTTATTATTGACTAAGTTTGTGTTTCGTTCGGATTGAAACGGAACTCACACATGTAGCAAGGTACTGTGAAAGCATCCGATTCGGTGACATCGAGAATCGAGTAGAAGGTTGAAATAATACCAACAAACAGTGAAATAATCAAAATGATAAATAAGATGACTTTTTCAATGCATGATACATTCGATCGGGTTAAAAAGTAGAAAAATATAATTGGAAGAACCAATGACTGCATGGCTACTGAAAAAGAGCCGATCAAGTTGATGACTTTGTTAAATTTAGGAACAGTCCAAGCAGTCAGAGTAGTAGCGATGACCATGAGTGTACGTAAGATACAACGAACTGCGCTGAACTGATGTCTAATTCCGAAAAAGTCTTCACAAGTGAGATTGACAGGGTTCAACTGTATCAGATAGGCACACAGAACGTGGGCCATCATGAAAATCTGAATGGCCAACTTTAACCAACTTTCGCTCAGATTCCGTAAGATATTAGGCTGAGTACAATTGCCGAACTTGTAATAAGAAATCAATGAAACTGGTAAATATTGCATAATCATCAGAATAAAGGCACCGTAAACAGCATAGTCAAAGTGTAATTTGTTCTTCATGTCATTGTGAATAGTGGGAAGAACACCTGATGGAGGTAAAGGATGAGAGTTATGAGAGTTACATCAACTGACTGAATGATGCACGATGATTGTCCTTACCTGCACCACCAAAGCCGAATAGAATGGTAGCAATTGACAAACTGACTCCACGAAATGATACTTCAGGTTGTGGACAAATTTGTTCAGAGAATGGTTCAAAGATACTGGCGATGACTATTAAAACAGAAGCAAAGGCTGTCGAAGACATGGCGAAGTAGGCGACAGGGGCGAAGTCAACTGTAAAGAGATCCAATTGATGGGTAATTGTTATTAATAATCTGACATTTGAAAATAAAAAATAAAGTCAAACCTGGTGATCCGAGAAAGGAAATCGGTAATAGAATGCATCCCACGATAGGAACCCACCAGCAAAATTGAATTGATATGTACGGTTTCCAGCAGAGACTTGAGAGTTTCAGCACAAACCAACATTTGAACAACTGCAGAGCCAAATAACATGAGAATGAGAGTGAAGTTAGTCGCATAATATCCAAAAGAACCGGTCGAATAATGTCCAATTAGTGCATAAGGATTGCGAATTTTTTCCTTGGTGTAGAGCAAGTACTTTTTATCCAAGATCAACCATGATTTTCCTAAAAGAGTCGACAAGTAGCCAACAATGAGGCCAAGGGAAAGGATGATTATCACTCCATACCATGAAGTGGCAACAAACGAATAAGGAAAAGCGAGGATTCCGGTTCCTGCTATTTCGCCGACCATGAAAAGTGAAGCGGTGATGACGTGAATTCCCCTAGGATTGCCATTCATCTTGTAGCAATTTACTCGATTGATTCTCCTTTTCGCCCTGTCAACTTGACACTCTCGACAAGTGAGACGAGTGACACACACACACACACTCAAGTAGTACACACGAGGCCCGCCTTTTTGTGTGATTTTCCCTTACCTTTATTTTAATCTACATTCAAGCAACAACCATCAAATGATAGGAAACTTCACTCGCATGCTTTGACTTATTACGCTCACAAATTTTATGGCTTTCCATTAGCAGTTGTCAACTGACAACTGCAAGGTTAATTTTATTTACCATTAAAAGTTAAATTACTTTGATATCGTGGACATCAATAGGAGATTTTGAAACAATTGACCCTTACATATTGATAAATTCTTTTACATCTATCAGGCTCTTTAATATGAGGATGCTTTCACCTCAACTACTGATGTGTTTATCATTACTTAACTCTGAGAGTATAATATGCAGTTGTAGTTGTAAATAGGTGTAAATGAAGGAATGGAATTTCGATGATATAAAAATCAGTTGGTCAAACTTTTCACTTGTTCTTGTGAAGGGCCAGGAGATGACAATTTCCACATTGTGATTGAGAGTAAGATTGGACTCGACGGGCATCGATGAAGCTTGTTGTTGAACAGGAGCATCACAACCACACTCGGCACGTTCTACTTGAGACAAAGTTGAATCATTTGACTCTTCAAATATCAATGAAATTGTTTTCACTGCCCAAATTGCAGATTGAACGATGAAAAGCATACCTAGAAGAAATACCAGTGCTCTCAAGAACACTGCTGATGATATGACCATGTATCGATCAGCCTGAGGACTCATGATTGTAACGTACATGGTAGGGCAGCAGAGAAAATACTGTGATCACTCTGATACTTGATTGTTATCTGATTATCTGTTTGATTGTTGTCACATGATTTACACTCAGAAGAAAACAATGTCTACTCCAGTTAAATTATTCCACTATGCTTGCATTGGCCTCCAGGTGTTCTTTCATCAATTCATTTACATTTAAAATTCTAATTGATGCTTAAACTACTCGAGGTCTAGTAAATTATTCAGTCGAATCAGTTTTTGAGGTAAAATATCTAGTAACATTTATTCAGGTTAATCGAAAGTTTGGACCTTAGTGTTATACAATGTAATGTAATCGTGAAATTAGGAGAGTATTGCATTTGATTAAGTTTTGAGGAAAATAATTGCGACAATTGGTTGCTTCAAACCTCAGCTTTGTCTAAAGATTGCTAGTTTATAAATTAGCTTGTTTGCATTTATCAATTGTTTCTTGTTTGACCGTTTTCAAGTCGTAAGCTTGGCCAATGTTTGCCATCCAGTCGATGAATAATTTAGTCAAGTTCAACTTCATACCATTTTCGGATGTCTTGTAATCAAAGGGGAAGGAGTGATGATAATTGTGGTATCCTTCGCCGATGGCAATAAAAGATACCCAAGAATTTTCACGTCCTTGTTGATCTTTATTGTAAGGCTGGTCACCAAATAGATGAGCTGTTGAGTTGACAAACCAAGTACTGTGCAACGAAGTGATATAACGCAGGACGTACATGCCAAAAGCTTCAACGATGTTGAGATTGAACAAGTATTTAGGTAGAAAAATAGGTAATAAAACGGCGAATAAAACATACAGAGGATTGTAATAATCCATTTGAAATTTAACCACTGGATCCTCGAGAAGATCTGAAAAGTTCAGTTTGCACGACTCCAGTACAACTTTAGGATGTTTCTTCCTCATCAACCATCCCACATGACTACATTTGAAGGACAATTAATTTTTAGTTAGTTGTATAAATGAAAAATGAAAATATTAAAACTTACGCGAAAAAATATCCTCGTTTCGAATTGTGAGGATCTGCATCTGTCTCACTGAATTTGTGATGAACACGATGATCACGACACCAGATGTAAAGACAGTTCTGGCCGGCCATCGTTTGACAATCATCAAGAAAATTCTCAGAGGTAATTTAGCTTTGTAAGATCGATGAGACCACAGTCGATGAGCTCCAGCAGTCACACCAAATCCTGCGAAGATGGCGAATAGAGAGACAGAGAAGAAATAAGCAGCACAAGTTCTGAGGATGTGTCCACGAAAGAAAAAGTGATGGAGGAAAAACATGCCCAAGATGTGTCCAAAGATGAAGACAGCCAAATTGGGCCAGACAAGAGTGAATTCTTGATTGTCAATAAATATAAATGGGCTTTTGGACGAAACTCTTATCTTGTTGAATTTGTCTGTCGCCCTTTGAGATTGAGATGGAGTGACAGACTTTATCGGAAGTTGTAATTTTTCTGACTCAACGACCTTGTTACACTGGTGAGTTTGTTTTCATCTGCATTATTGTTCAAGTCGTTCAAGTCACACTTTTCAAAAAGGTTAGAATAGTTTTCACTCTTCATGTTGTATTGAAAATGTGACCGATGAGAGCTGTTATTAAAATGTATTTCTTGCAATCGTCTGCTGTTGATCATATTTATACTCGATTCGTTGATGAGCTGTGATGTCATCGGATAATCAAGTGTCATTGATGTCAACCAGATGAATAATGATGCTGAAAAGCAGGGATTTGGCGCTTTCAACTAGTTTGACGAAAGACTCGTGTGTGTGATATTGTGTTTATCTGCTTTGGCCCCAGTTTCCGTCATTCACTTCAACCTGTCATTAAGAGGAGGTTTTATTGTCAGGGCCAATTTTTAAACACTTCTTACCTATCACTTCGCCCATCCTTGACAGGAATTTGCTGGTAGAACAACAATTTCGTCTAACCTGATGTATGAAGTCATATTTTTGGCCTTTCTGTGAGGAAATTTTAGTCGTCATTGATCACTGCCATGTTTGCATGTACATCGTCCTCAATGTATGAAAAGTTTGTTGTACTGCTGTGGAACTGAGGATTCACCTTCAACAATGACTGGATTAACACTTTTTGCTCTTTCTCAATCAAATATTATCATTCTGGTTACGTGGCATGATCTAAGCACAAATAACTATTAACGGTTGTGTCTTTTACAGCTGACCAATTTTCACTTGTTCTCTGTGTCTTTCATAGACATAACCTATGATGACACATTTTCACAGATCAGTAACAAACTCAGGAAACATTAAAATAATATAACTATTCAGGGTGATCATCAGGTTAAGTGGAAATATTTAAAATGAAAAATCAGTCAGTAACCGAGAAGTATGTCAGAACTGATCCATATCCTGCTTAGACAGATTGATCAACTACCTTTTTGGACCAGAACTTTCAAGAGCATCACTATGAATATTCTGGAATCTCAAATCGTTATTATGGACCATTTCGTGTGACACAAAGAATAATGCATAGCTCATGTGGTACATTTCCTAGGTTATGGTTTCATTTTACTTCCATCTTATGATGCGAGAGAACACTTCAGGACTATTTCCAATTAAAGGACCAAATGTGTCGACCATCATTCATAAGTGAGTTCAAAGGGACTTCCTTCATCGAAGCAAACATCGAAGGAGGAAGCTCGACTTGTCAGGATCACCGGATAAACAATTTTTATATTTCCTCATCATGATGTTCCTTTCATGTTGAACTGCCTTTGAAAAAACTGAGGATAGAATTTTCATCAAACACATGAAAATTAAATTAGACAAGGATAAATGAAGCACAAGTGACTTAATTTTAGACTTTTTACTAATCCACAGCGACCGCACAGCGAAACAATGTGTTGATTCAGGGCAAGTCAAATCAAATTAAACCTCATAAATACCTCTACTAAATCAAAATCGAAATTTTAAAACATTAAATTCGATCATTTCAATATTTAGGTCGAGGGTTTTCGATTTTGCTGTGATCAAACGAAGTGTAAATTTGTATTGTTTGTTTTCATATTCATTCCATGGTTCGGGATTCGAATATCGTTTCCATGAGACGTCGGGATTTTTAGTCGCAAGTCTAAATAGATAGTACGTAGCCCAACAAGCTGCTCCTCCAGTGAAAATGAACAAGGGTACCAACTGTATTGGTGTATTGGAAAAATATCGTATTAGACTCGTTATCAATTTTTATCGACGCTTAAAGATTCAAATGGCAACATGACATACCGAGTAGTTTTTTCTGAGTGATTTGACACTCATGCTTTCAGGCTTCCAAGCCATCTTATTGAGACGATTTTAATTGCTGGATTAACACTAAAATTAATTCAATTGAATTGAAATTCAAAAGACGAGGCAAAGGTACTGAGAGTCGAGAGGGTCAAACAGAAGGAGATCCGAGCCTCAAGTAGCGATTGAAGCACCATCTGTATCATCATGCACAGAACCAATTGGATATGAATTTTGTCTCACAATAATCTTAATACCATAATGGCTCAATCGGAACAAATTATTTCAGTATCCTCTAATGATCCACCATCTACATATGAAATAGATTCTGATTTACTGGTAATTCGACCACTCGGAGCTGGTCAAGAAGTAGGAAGATCATGTCTGGTAATTGAATTCAAAGGAAGACGGATTCTACTGGATTGCGGTATCCATCCAGGACTAAATGGAATGGATGCATTGCCATTTGTTGATTCTATTGAAGCTGATGAAATTGATTTACTTCTCATTTCTCACTTTCATCTTGATCACAGTGGTGCCTTGCCTTGGTTTTTGATGAAGACAACTTTCAAGGGACGATGTTTCATGACCCATGCGACTAAAGCAATTTATCGATGGCTTTTAGCAGATTATATCAAAGTTTGCAACATCTCAGCTGATCAAATGTTATATACAGAGCAAGATTTAGAAAATTCAATGGATAAAATTGAAATGATTAATTTTCACGAGGAGAAAGAAGTCGCCGGCGTTCGTTTTTGGTGTTACAATGCTGGTCATGTTCTCGGTGCCGCCATGTTCATGATATCAATTGCCGGTGTAAAGATACTTTACACAGGTGACTTTTCACGGCAAGAAGATCGTCATTTGATGTCAGCAGAAATACCAGCAGTTAAACCTGATATTCTAATAACTGAATCGACTTATGGGACACATGTCCATGAAAAGAGAGAAGAGCGCGAATCTCGTTTTACATCAATTGTTTCAGACACAGTTCAAAGAGGAGGTCGTTGTTTGATTCCAGTCTTTGCTTTGGGTCGAGCCCAGGAATTGCTTTTAATTTTGGACGAATATTGGGCATTGCACCCTGAACTTCATCACATTCCCATTTATTATGCTTCATCTCTCGCTAAAAAGTGTATGGCAGTATATCAGACTTACATTCATGCAATGAATGAAAGAATTAGACGACAAATATCAATTCGTAATCCTTTTGTATTTAAACACATTTCCAATTTGAAATCAATTGACCACTTTGACGACATTGGACCTTGTGTTGTGATGGCATCACCAGGTATGATGCAGTCAGGTTTGTCGCGTGAACTATTCGAGTCATGGTGCGGTGATTCACGAAATACTTGTATAATTGCTGGTTATTGTGTTGAAGGAACACTGGCCAAACAAATTCTCTCAGAACCTGAAGAAATTGTTGGTCTATCAGGGCACAAATTACCTCGAAAGTGTCAGGTTGAATACATCTCATTTTCTGCTCACACCGATTACTTACAGACAAGTGAGTTTATTCGAGTTCTGAGACCGCCAAACATCATACTTGTTCATGGAGAAGCTAATGAAATGTCTCGATTGAAAAATGCACTTATACGTGAATATGAATCTGAGGACAATCCACCGGCAATTTTTAATCCTAAAAACACGCAAGCAGTCGAATTCCATTTTCGAGGAGAAAAAACAGCCAAAGTAATGGGCCAGTTGGCAGTTGATGAACCAGTCCAGGGAGGAACTTTGTCCGGTGTCCTCGTCAAAAGAAATTTCAGCTATCACTTGTTGCATCCTAATGATTTAGGTAAATATACCAATTTGGTTCTATCAACTGTAGCTCAAAAACTTTGCGTACCATTTATCGGTTCATTCGACAACTTGATCGAGTCTGTCTCGCAATTCGATTGGTGTGAACTACAAGGAGCTAATAATACAAAATCTTTAAGAGTATTCAATGCTGTGACAGTGACTTTGTGTCAATCAAGTCACACAGCTACTCTTGATTGGTCTGCCTCACCTGTCAACGACATGTTTGCTGATGCTTTGGTTGCCGTGTTGTTGAAAAGAAATCAAACGAAAGATCAGCCTACGAGCGACGAAAAAATGACATAACATACAATTTATTAAAAGTTCTCCCAATTCTTGGTATAATAGTGATAATAAAATTGAATCCAATTATTTTGAAAAAAGATTTTTCCTACGATTACAAGTTTACTGTTGTTACCTGCAAAAGGTTGACTTTTTTCAAGTGTTTCTACTCTTGTCGCTGGATTTTTAGCAAAATTGATTGATTTAAAAGTTATTCAATTGATGTGAACATTGTAGTAATAGTAATTGTAAAAAGCTCAAAGTAAACTCTGACAACTTTGTCAATGCTAGCATTTGCTGCAAGCGTAAAGCAAGTACTCGTCTATCGGTTTCAGGTAAGAATCATTAACTAAATGCACATACCGGGCTGACAGGATGAGTTTCCTTGTGGACTGGTTGCTCTGACAAAATCAAGCAACATCGAGTGAACCCGAAAAAGCGAAAAAGCCAATGAGGACAGTAGGTCCACCTTTCGAAGCAGAATCAAATTTTTTTCATGCTCCTCCTCAAAACCGCAGCTGGTCTTTTCTTTCTTCATCCTCTTGGTCAGGGTGATAAGCTTTGCTCAATATTTGTACAGTGATTTACATGCATGAAACCGCCACAAGTCATCAAGTCGATCAAATCATACGTATTCATCTGGATCGATTAGTTCATCAGCAATGACAACTCATTTTTCCCTCGATATTTGTGACTATGAATCAACTCCATTGGAATCAAGTAACGAAACGTCAGCCTTTTCTTCTAAATCTTCACCGGCTGGTGGTAAACACCTAATATCAATCGATTCACTTGTTATAAACAAAGAATTAGGTGCAGGTGAATTCGGTGTAGTTCAGCAAGGTGTTTGGACTGATGAAGAAACTGGTCAGCGAACTCAAGTTGCCATCAAATGTTTATCCAAGCAAAGGATGCAAAATAATTCAAAGGAATTTTTGAAGGAGGCTGAACTGATGCACTCCATTGACCATGATTACATTGTCAGATTGTATGGTGTGGTTATGGATGCTCAGAATCTCATGCTTGTCACCGAATTGGCACCATTAAGATCACTTCTTGAGTGTCTCAAGGAACCGAATTTAAAAGCTGACTTTCCTGTCATAACCTTATGTGAATTCAGTGCACAAGTTGCCGATGGTATGGCTTACTTGGAGTCAAAAAGACTAATTCATAGAGATTTGGCTGCTCGTAACATCCTGGTCTTTGCTCGTAACAAAATTAAAATATCTGATTTTGGCTTATCTCGTGCTCTGGGTGTTGGAGAAGACTATTATCGAACCAACTTTAATGTCAATCTTAAATTGCCAATCGCATGGATGGCTCCTGAATGTATAAATTTTTTGAAATTCACTTCAGCATCTGATGTATGGGCTTATGGTGTAACACTTTGGGAAATGTTTTCATACGGGTTTCAACCGTGGGCTGCACTCACTGGTCAACAAATTCTTCAAGCAATTGATTCTCCAAATTTTCAACGTTTAGAACAACCTGACTCATGTCCAAGAGAATATTATTCTCTCATGTTGAAATGTTGGGAACATGAACCTTCCAATCGACCAAATTTTTACGAAATTGTCAAAATGCTTCCAGATTGTCGTCCAGAACTGGTCCAAGTTGTCAAAAACTGCCCATCTGAATCAAATAAAGATCATCTGACGTATAAAATTGGCGATATAATTACCGTATTGGATAAATGTTCCAGTCGAAATATGTCACTTAAATCTAATGGTTCATTTGGTGAGGGATCCTCACCGATTCGTTCATGTGACCAAAGTCGTGTTTTGTGGAAAGGATCATTATTTTCGGGTAAAACTGGTTTATTTGATCCAAGTAATACAGTTACTCATTTGGGAAGTTTATTCCCGACACCAGCAAGTGGAACAATCGTGTCGTCATCTTCCTCTCATTCAGCTGCAACTGCTTCGTCCCTCGGAGGAAGTACCAATGGACATCAAGTGGTTGCATCTCATGGACACAATTCATCATCATCAACATCATCATCATCTCAATATCCTGTCAGTGCCAAGTTCTTACGAGGAATCGTAGAAAAATTATCGACACATACTTCCGGAATTTACTCATCTAAAAGAAAATTGAAGAGAGACATGATTTCAATGCCTCAGCCAGATTTTAAACACACTGGTCATGTTGGTGTGGATGGAGCCTT
The DNA here is from genome assembly GCA_030280995.1 of Hemileia vastatrix. Classification (NCBI taxonomy): domain Eukaryota; kingdom Fungi; phylum Basidiomycota; class Pucciniomycetes; order Pucciniales; family Zaghouaniaceae; genus Hemileia; species Hemileia vastatrix. The sequence continues at coordinate 13,013 of JASXTE010000485.1, read as the reverse complement.
TTTCGGTGACATCTCATTCCTAGGTGACAAATATTCACAAATTCATCAGCCTGGTCAATTGAAGTCAACTTCTGCATCTGGCATCTCTCATGGCAGCAATTTGGGTCGGTCACCCTCGGATCTTTCAGACAAAGCTCCTCTGTTGCTTGGAAATAAGGATCCTTTTGATTCAAAGTATCACGCCTCAGCTGCTAATCCCATTATATCAGGCCATTCATCTGCCAAGGATTTGAAGAATCGATCAAATGCTCAATCTGGTACTCCTGGTGACCATGAGTACCACGAAATAGTCAACGATAGTGACAACAACGACTTCTTCAATCTTGAATCTCCTCCCTTCGAAACAATTGACTTTGGTCCATCACTTCTTGATGAAGTTTGTCGTGAACTTAACTTCATGACCAAGCCTAATGATTCCGATTTCAATGACCATCAACAGGACCTGATCAATGAGTGCTCATCAAATGTCAAAAATGAAATCAAGGAAATCGTTGCCAAATTCCCTTTGATTAATAAAATTGAAGGAAAGAAAAAACAAGCAACTGTTAAGCCAATTTCTGCTGATGATGAAGAATCTCTGGATTCAGCCATTGCCATGGCCAAAGAACTTGCATCGAGATCAATCCTCGAATATAATGGACGTCTCGACAATGCAGCTTTTCAGTGTCCATCTTCCGCTGATTCTCCTAAAACTCCCAATTCACCAAATAAAAAATCATCCAAATTTTCATTCAAGTTCCATTCTAAGTCAAGTCCCAAGACTGAAAAACGCTCCCAGTCGTTTACAGAGGAAGTGGAGAAAAACAGTGACCTTCAGTCAATCATTTCACCAGAAGCCAAGGAAGCATACTCGTCACTCATCGAAAAAAAATCAACCGATGATCGTAGTAATCCTCCCTCTCTCACTAATGTTTCATCACTGTCATCAGTACCATCGGTCCTTCCCAGTAATTCTGATCGACGGTCCATGTCTCAAGTATCTTCATCTTCTCAATCAAACATTCTTTCATCAACTTGTGCTGCAAGTAGCCCACTTAATACATCATCTAACAGTGTAAAACCAATCGCAACTGTTATTGCCAGTACCTCTTCCATTGAAAATGTTGGTTCACATATGATAAGTCAACCAACTGCAACTAAAATACCTTCAAGTGTTCAACATATAAGAGCGAAATCAGAAGATGCTACTGTTCGTACTGATGAAAATGATTCCAACGAATCTAATCCGTTGCGAATGCTGAGAGCTGGTGGAGTTGCCGCTTTTCCTAAAGTTCGTGGCAATAAAGGACGACTTTCCTCATCACTTCGCATCGCTGGTCCTTCTTCGGTTGCGAGAAGTTCTCTTGGTACTCCACCACCTGTGCCCACTTTGCCCACTGTGCCAACTGTTCCTAATGTCCATGTGGACAAGTCAAATGAGTCTATCACTGTGAGTGATCAAAGTGGCCATCTTGCTAATGCTCTTCCTCTTCCTCCACGAGATCGCAATCCAAGTGTCAAAGTACCATTGAAACAACATCAACGGAAGCATCCGCTCTTGTTACCTGGTTCTCATGGTAGCGAATTATCTTCAACGTCAGACTTTGTCACAATAACTTCTGGCCATCAAACACCATCTCAGTATCTACCCGTCCTTTCGACTTTCAAACCTGCACCTGTTTTAAAACAAGTTTCGTGTCCCGAAGTTCCGAGTACTTTTGTCTCATCTCATGTCATCAACAATGGATCAAACAATGGATCAAACAATGGATCTTTTAACGAAAACTCGAATAACGGATGCAAAGATGGGCCCAACAATGTATCCAGTAATGGATCTACCAATAATATCTCTAAATCTATTGATTCGGATGAAATTCGATTGATGCAAAAAGTTTTAGCTTCGGAAATCGTTCTGTCTGCTGAAGAGTGCATCGAAATACTTTCCAAAACATCATGGGATGTACATTGTGCAATCAAATGTGTCAGGTTGAAAAGGATGTTGATGCCTCACAATGTGGATTTAGAAGACTTTGATTGGATTGAAAAACTAAAACAATTCAATTGGAATGTTCGTCAAGCGTCGAATTATTTGATTGCAACTCGTGGCTCATCAGACGGTTCGACCGAGGTTTGAGTTCGTCTTAATTATTGTCAATTTGGTTATTGGATTGACTATGTTCTCAAGTGATTATGGTTCAACAGATGTTCTGACAGAGTCGAAAATTTTCCAGACCCAACTGAGCATCAGCCTAATCATTAGTCAAACTCTTCGTACACTTACTTATTCATTGAATAAACAAAACTGATAAGTTGCCTCATAAATTGCACAATGACTGTTGAAATTTCCTTAAAAAAAGTATCATAGTTTAGAGTTCACCATGTAAAACGGTCCCATCTGGGCAGAATTTTGAACTCACTTTTTTCACAGTATTTCACAACAGTTGACTGGTCAAGTAGTAAGAAAACGATTTTAGGTAATCTTTTACAAATTGTGTACTACAAATTTAACTTCACGCTCGAATTAAACATCATAAAGTTGATGATGATGATGATGATGATCACCATCATGATGATGCAGGTGATGATGAGGAGAGAGAGAGAGAGAGAGAGAGAGAGAGAGAGACAGAAAGAAAGGAGGATGTTAAGAAGGCTCCATCTCCTGCCATGGTTTAATGTGAGCAGTTTTTGGTTGTTAGTTGTTAGCTGTTAGTTGTTAGTTGTTGGTAGTCGGTTGTGAGTTACCAAACTGACTGGCGAGCGAACTGGTTTCAAGATTTGTTCCAGTTTAGTTTCTCACTCTACTTGACAGTCAAGACATCTCACATCCGAACTGTTAGTGCAACAGTGGCATCACCTGATTGGCCTCAACCCGCGGATGGAAAGGTCCTTCTATCCGCGAGTCTTGTACTCTGAACTATGTTACCTAAGTCAATGTCGATCTGGTCTTTCGTGTAATGCTTCTAGCGAAGACGAATTCATCCGTTTGGTTCACAAAATGGAATCGGTGGTCTTAGTACCAACTCGACTGTTAGACATGCCTGCTATCCCCGAATGTGGATCTAGTAATCTTCTGGATCTATTTAACTCTCTGAGGAACCTCAAAGACACCCTATTGATGCAGGCAGAGGATGCGAGTAATACTTCATCGTCGATGTCTATGTCATCGTCCACCTGTTCCTTGTCCAATGCTTCATCGACCTCCTCTTCTTCACCATTCGGCTCTTCTTCTCTAAATGATGTCACAGCCATTGCCAAGTATATACTCGATTGTTATCTACAGGTCGTTGGGGTGGGCGAATGATCATTCAATTCGTCATGGATAACTTTTTTACTGCGAATCTGGCGGTTGCCAATTTCGTAACCGACCAAACGTTTCAACTTAAAACTCGATTCAACTCAATGCTCAGCTTACAACTTGTGTAAACTTTAAACTTTAAACTTTATATAATAACTTTGAATAAACTTTATTATGAATCGGATAGTAATATGTAATAACACCATTTGTAGTGAAATCGGACTCATCATTAATTTGAACTGAGGATGCTTTTTAAGGCCACATTTCGAGATCTCACCTTGCCGGGTACTTTTTCGGTACCAAGTGAAACAGGTGAAGATGCGCCTGATTGATTAAAATTGTTCTGTACAAAGGTGTTCTTTCACTTGAGATGTCGGAGTGCTGAGAACATTGGGTGAATTGTTGACCGAATTCGATTTATTTTGAGAAAAATCATAGTCACTTATAGCACCAACCAATGACTTTAATTCTTCTTTGATACGTTTCATCAGCAGTATCGATTCATATAAAGGAGTGTCCGGTTCGCTCGTGAAGTCTAATTTGATGTGAACAGAACTGAGTGGTTCAAATCCTTGCAATTCTTTGTCATGAGAAAGGGCAGGAAATCGATTTCCAGTGATGGCAAAAGTATCTGACTCAGATAGTATATATATAATCCTATGTGCTGTCCGTTGAATTAATGAGTCCAGCTTGACATCCATTTTGGAATGATCCCAAGTTCTCATGTTGCAATCCATATACGAAAGTAAAATTTCTAGTCCTTGAAAAAGTCTTTTTCGTCCATAAGGATTAAAAGAAAGTTGACTCATAGGATTTGATGCAATTTCTGATAGAACGATAATTGCTTCATTCAAAATTATTGGAAGTAGACAGTTGACTTTATCACAATGAATAGCGAGTACGGCTATGATCAACCAGTTGTCTACATTACTTGAGTCTATTTTGAACTCCGACTGAGATGCATGATCGGTGAGATCATTTTTTGCAAACATGAAACCAATAATTTGGTTGGTAGACTCATATTTCTTGACGACTCGAGTCAAATTGACTGGAGCTATTGCCAATGGATCTTCTGCTGCGTGAATCGCTCGGACATACCAGTATACTTGATCAAGAGGATCAGACGTAGGAATTAAGGCAAGTTGATGCAATGCATGAGACCTCGAAGGAATCAGTGCGTGGGCTTGGTTATAGTGAGAGCTGGCCAATTTCATAATTCTTGCTGCCTCATCCGACTCAATATCATGACACCCATGTATGGTATCGACAAATATCTCCTAATCTTACGGTGACATTGTAAATTAAGAGTAAAATTGGTTTGAGGATTATTCTTGTACAAATTAGGATGAGTACAGTAAGCGTCTTGTGAAGTAAGTCGCAATAGATTGGAAAGCATAGTATAAAAGCCATTGAGAAATTGAATAACTGGTTTTTCTTTGAAAACTCTGACTTGTTTCCATAATAGAGTTTCAGTATTGACAGCAGAATTGGGTGATTTAGATGAAAGAATAGACTGCAAGGCCTTGGAACACAGCGATGAACAGGTGAAATAATTGTCATGGCCAATAATTTGTAGATTTGAAGATGAATATGACGTATTTTTGGTTGAACCTTTCGTGTTTTTGTCCACTCTGCCTTGTGTCCTTGGACGATTCATTAAAGGTCGAGGTGATTTAAATCGTGACGTCCAAGCCGTCCTAAATTGACCTCCTCAGCCTCAGCCGGCAGCCTGCTTACAACCTAAGGTTGAAACCGGGTTGAGAAGCCCCCCTACTGGCAAAATTTAGAACCTCCGGGACTTCGGTTTTCTCAACTTTATTCTTGTGTATTCTTCTCAAATATCCTTCTTGGTGAGATGAACCACGAATGATACAACTCGAGGTGAAACCTTGAAACACTCGAACTGACACCTTAATCATATATATCTTTCAAGTAGATCAACTGATTAAACTTTGTGTATTCTAGGAAAAAGCAAATTTTTAAACTAATTTCTATATTGTGACAAACTGTTTGCCTAAGACTATTGTCCACGAGTCATATGATAAACGAATGTACGGACAAAGGGAAAAATTCAAGGCTTGCGGAAAATCAAATCAGCTAACAATGCAAGTCGTACTCAACAAATCTGACAAGTTGAGGTTCAAGTGATGAGGTTGGGTTAAACATTTGGTCAGGGCTCTCTTCTTGTCATCTTTACGGATAATTCTCATTGAAAATATACATTTCGATTGTGATGAATTGTGATAAAAGAGTTTGCATTGAGTTTCATTCATAAATAGCTCATATGTTCAAGGGGATTTGTCTTTAAGAAACTATATCACTGGGCTGGCGTCTTTCTGCCATCAACATTTTTATTCTACTTAAATTTACAAGACATGATAACTGGAATTTTTATCGATTATCAAGTTCAAGTATAAAAAAAATTTACAATCTAGTTTCATGTATAGTTATTCAGTGTGGATTGACGAGCAATTCAATCTGTCATCGTTTAACTGTAATTTTCATTTGCTTATTAAACGGTCCCTTTTGTTGAAAACGTCGTATTCTTTCGGTTCTTCTTGTCTTCATACCTTTTTTTCACCAGTGATCCCGCTCAAAATATTCATCATGCCTCGCGAAATGATAACTCTTCAATTGGGCCAATGTGGCAATCAAATTGGTTTTGAATTTTGGAAAAAACTTTGTGCTGAACATGGAATCAGTAAAGACGGTGTATTAGAAGACTTTGCTACTGAAGGAACTGATAGAAAAGATGTATTCTTTTATCAAGCTGATGATAATCATTATATACCTAGAGCTGTTCTTATTGATTTGGAACCTCGAGTTGTTAATACCATCACCAATTCACCTTATGCCAAATTGTATAATTCTGAAAACATTTATCTTTCTAAAACGGGTGGTGGTGCTGGTAATAATTGGGCTTCAGGTTACTGTCAAGGACAAAAAGTTCAAGATGATGTTTTGGATATCATTGATCGTGAAGCTGATGGATCAGATTCACTTGAAGGTTTTGTCGTTTGTCATTCAATTGCTGGTGGTACCGGTTCAGGTATGGGTTCCCTCATGTTAGAAGCTTTAAATGATCGATATCCAAAGAAATTGGTACAAACTTATTCAGTTTTTCCCAATCAAGATGAAGTATCCGACGTAGTTGTTCAACCATACAATTCATTGCTCACACTTAAGAGGTTGACTCTTAATGCTGATTGTGTTGTTGTATTAGACAATATGGCTCTCAATCGAATTGCTGTTGAGAGGTTACATATCGAAAATCCATCTTTCACTCAAATTAATTCGCTCGTATCACAATAATGGCTGTTTCTACTGCTACTCTTCGATACCCTGGTTACATGAATAATGATCTGCTTGGCTTGATTGCACCTTTGATACCGACTCCTCGATTACACTTTTTGATGACGGGATACACACCTTTAACCACTGAACAAGAAACAACCAACATTCGAAAAACAACTGTGCTTGATGTAATGAGGCGACTATTGCAACCATCTAATATGATGGTTTCTACCAGTATGCACGATAAGGAAAAAGATCATTGTTATATCAGTGTACTCAATATCATCCAAGGAGAAGCTGATCCAAGTGAAGTACACAAAAGTCTACAGCGTATAAGAGAGCGAAAACTTGCTCAATTCATACCTTGGGGTCCAGCTGGTATTCAAGTTGCATTGAGTAAGAAATCACCTTATGTACCTACATCACACAAAGTGTCTGGTTTGATGCTTGCAAATCATACATCCATTTGCCAATTGTTCAAGCGAACCCTTGAACAGTACGAAAAATTACGTAAACGAGAAGCTTTCTTAGAGCAGTTTAAAAAAGAAGATATGTTCAAAGATGACCTAAGTGAACTTGATTCTTCGCGTGAAGTTGTTGAAGAATTAGTTAACGAATACCTCGCTGCCACTCGTCCTGATTACTTACAATGGAGTCTCAAAATTGATTTTTAATAATCCACATCATATATTTGATTTTGTGAACTTTTCATCCTTAACTTCATGAGTCCTTTCTATCTTGTTCTATTTTTAATGAGTAGATGTCATTGCATTCTAAAAATAGATCTTATTATCCTTTACCACTTGACTTTTCCGTCATTTCTTGGTCATTAAGTAGAATTACGCACTTGTTCAGCTTGCGCATTTACATCTAGTAAGTCCTTACTAGATTAACCATGTAACTTGAGAAAACTAGGCTTGCACTTTTCCTTGGTCAATGGTTCAACAGAATGTACTAATTGTTAAATGTCAGGTACATACTCGATGTAACTTTTGTCGGCTGGAATTTTGATGGATGTTGAATAATCCGAAACATCCCCACGTCGTTGCCACTCAATTTTTCTAATTCACTAATATCGCCGGAAGTTAAAATTTTCCATCCTCCAGTCAAACGTGAGGTTGTCACATGAACTGGTTGTTTTAAAGGGAAAATCGGAAAAGCTGTTGGTGAAAGTTCAGCTTGTATCGACTTGCAACAGAAAAGAAGCAAAGCATCAGTCACAAATTTGACAAATACCAACAAATCACAATCAGTTGCAATGATATTTTTTATTTCTCTTGAGTAACTGTTGTTTGTCGACTACTCAATCATGACTCATGATTTTTCTACTTGGTGCCACGTACATATGCTGAAATATCGAATGAGTTATACTCATTGTATGTTCTAAATTTATCCAACATGTGAGTAAACTACGATGTGGCAAGGAACATTTTCACCTTGATGACTTGTAAGTGTGCTAACTCAATTTTTAAACCATGGATTATCCTTTCAAATTTTCAAACTTGAAATTGGTTTGGTATAGTTATATAGATGCATTAGCGGTTGTATCTTGTCTCCATTTTGAGCATATTGTACTCGTAAGAACACTTTAAAGACGACAACACATTACTTGGACAACAGACATTGTCCACCAATCAACAAGGATTAGATCGAATTCTTTTGTCAGGACAACATTTCATCATTCACCAGAACGAGAAAGAAATGTGTTTTCACTCAATCATTAGCTGCAAAACAAGATGAGCTAAACGTTCTCGAACGAAGATTAGTGTAAAGTTGCTTAAATTTGTTTCAACCATCGAACAAGTTCATTCAAACAGCATGAGCTCAATGCTGAAGAATGTCTTGTTGAAATTTGTTGAAATTTGGGTAAACTTTGCCTCAAGTGAAGGAGAAATTCGTTCGCGAGTGAAATAGAGCTCGATATCATCAACACTTAGCAACATATTAATCTTGACTTTTTCTCAGGAAATTCAAATGTTCAATTGTCTTACAAGTTCCAATTTAAATACAAAACGATTCACATGGTTAATTCACGTTTTTCGTTGGTTCGATTTGTTTTTCTATGCAAGATGCATTTTCAACGCATCTACTTGAACTGACAAGCTGTTGTTTGGTGCAACTGTAAGCAAATGAATAAACGATTAACTTACTCGACAATCTCACCGTTGGCAGAGAAAAAGTGTGACTCAATTAACTTAATTTGCTCTTTCCATTCACTCGATTCGCTCAATTGCCTCAAATCAAACAAGACTGACAAGAGTGAGGTGGTGACTTTTTTCTTGAAGCTACTTTATTGCATCATGTCCTGACCGTTGAATTGAAGTATCTTTTAGTTGTTGTTGTTGTTGCAATTGTCCTCCTGAAGTAAATTAAGTCTTGATTATCTTCAAAAGTGTTTAACCGAATCACATCGGTAGCCGCGAATTTGCAAACAGAGCTCCTGAAATCTGTCGTAGAGAAGTAGTTCATATCCTGATTCAAGTGGATCACGAGTTGTCTCTTCCACTTTGCTGTTGTTACAGCACTAGCGATATTTTGGGTATGATTATTACTCGCATCATCAGTCGAGTTACCACCATTGTTTTCAGTTACATTTACGACCAGATAAGGTGGGTGTGTTGGTTCATTTATCACCTGCCTGTGCTCTTTGACGAACTGATGAAACGCCTGACCATCCCGACCATTAAGACCATTCAAACCATTCAAACCATTCAAACCATTCAGACCAGCCAGACCAGAATAAACAGGATGAGCAGGATGATGCAAAGGCAAATGTACTGGCATTTGAAGAGGTTGAAGTGAAGGATTATATTGTCTTTGAGCTAAGGCAACTTGACTGTCCGTCTGTTGGTGTCGGTTGTCCATCTCGTCATCCCAGCGGGTGGATGTTCTTTTTTCTCTTTACCCTTTCCAGGTACAATGCGTATGCTTGCTGTTGTAGCGAAGGAAGAAGTGAAGAGGTGGAAATCTTACTAATATTATGCACAGACTGTTCAGATTCGTGCTGATTTGGGGCAAAATCGTAGGATGACCTGAAGACATTTCTTCCCATCAAATTGGACCAAACTGGGTGAGATGATGAATGAAATGATGAATGAAATGATGGTGAATTGGCTGATAATGTCATCGGACTTGCTATTTGGTAAGGAGAAATGAGTTTGCTTGGCCATTCTTGTTTGGAGTTGTTTGCATCAACAGAAGTAGAGTTAATGATGACATCTTTGTCATTTGTCTTTGCCTCTTCATCAGACTCATCAGTAGAATAGACAGATAAAATCAAAGGAAAAAAGCACAACAATCGGAAGTTCATCTTGTTCCGGCCGACTTGACTCAATTTGAGTCAATGTGAGTCAGGAAAATACAGCAGAGGAATAAATGAAAGTATCTGGCTGATCAGGTTGTTGTTCTGGTGTAAAAAAAAGAAAAAAAAAGAGAAAAGGACACAATCGCTGAATCATTGGAATTGATATTTTTTACTTTACTTAACTTCCGCAATACAAAGATCAAGAGAACATTAGTCCATGAGTGAATGAGTGAGTGATCAAGCATGAGAAGAAATTTACTCTGCTTTAGAATGGACATGATGACAAACTATTGAGTAGTGAATCAACATCATCAACACTAGTAGTTTCTAGTTCTTGTTCGAGTGGAATTTCTCACGGTGGTTGGTGAATCACCGAATTTCCTATTGGGTTTCCTGGTTGTCGTTTCGCTGGCAACTTGACTGGCAGATTCTCTCGAACGATTTCGACTTCGAGAACTGCTGGGAGTTGGAGTAGTTGTTCTAACTGCCGATTTGGCTGGTGGTCTTGTTGTGCGCGGACTTCTAGTGGTACTGGGCTCATCGGTGGTTACTTTGAGATGAGGAGGATTTCGGATGAAAGGAGCAGAGTTGGCTTCACTTTTGTCGTGTACTTCACTGGAATTCTCGCCCGAGGTCGATTTCGATTGAACAACTGGGCAAATCGTGGATCAGAATAGTTGGCTTTTCCTCATGTCAGGTTTTTGCTGTGGAAGAAATTGAAGGTGGCTCGAGATCATCTGACTCGGACATCTTGGACATATCGTCTTTGCCAGTGAGGGGAGATGATTCCTTGGCATCTTGAGGGTCAGAATCACTGGTCATTTGACCTGAAATTGGCCATGAGATTGCAAACAGTCCTACTATTACGCACAGGGTGAAACAACTTAATTTGGGGGAAATCTAGGAAGGTAGATGAAGAAAAGAAATTAAATTGATTGTACAAACGTCAGTCTAGAGTTTGTGTTGAAGTTGGTCCTTTTTCAGATGAAAAGTTACCTGAGAACTTACCTGCATGGTGCACACTTTCATCTGCAATTGGGTCACAGGAAAGAGATGCAAGTGAAGAATATCGCAAGCGCAGATGAAAATAACTTAAAGAACTAGAATGACCCAATCAGCGGTCCAGAAAATACAGTCCGAGAATCACTGGACGACTGGACGACTGGATGACTGTGAAGAGGAGAGAGTTTTTGAGTCCTCGGCCCGGGCCAGGAAGAAAGTCACGAGTGGAGGAGTCTTTCTCCTTCGATGAAGAGTGCAAATGAACACAAGGAGATGCAAGAAGAAACGACAAACAAGAAACAAGAAAGAGACAACATTCGCTCAATCCGCTTATTTCGCTGGATTCACTGGATTCACTGGATTCACTACATTTACACCATTTACACCATTTACGACATTTACTACATACACTAAATACACTACATTCACTATACACTTACTACATTCACTACACTTACTACTCTTACTACATTCACAACATCAGTAGTCACCTGTTGAAGCGAATCAACATCCAAGAGACAGATGCAGTGACCCAGTGACCTTTTCCTCACTCTAAGGAAAGAATAAAAGAAAGAAAGAAAAAAAATGAAGAAAAAAAATGAAGAAAAAAAGAAAGAAGAAAAAAAGAAAGAAGAAAAAAAGAAAAAAGAAAAAAGAAAAAAAACTATTTGTCACTTAAAGTGCTCACTTCTCACTAATCTGTCTAGTTTTTTCGCCTCAATTCGAGTGGAATTCTGCAATTGAGAGATTCAATGATTCAATGATTCACTGATTCACTGATTCAGTTATTCGTCTCACGCTCCTCCTGATCCTCCTGACAACCAACCTCCTCTCCATTTCTCTCTATTTGTCACTATTTCTTTCTCTTTCTCTTTCTACCTGAAGATGTACCAAGATGAGCTCACCAAATCAAATCTAAATCAGGACTCACTTTTCGTCAGCAAAAACAGAAAACGGGACCAAATTTTCACTTGAATTCAGTTGCTTCAACCTCACTCTTCTTGCAGGTCCTTTCTCTTTCCCTCCTCGGGCTCATCCATCATTTTGACTTCATTTTTGATGTTCCATACCGACATTCCACTAATCCAATACTAGTCCTCTATACATTCGATCGAAGGGTACAATGGTAATGATAAAATGAATTTCAACTACATGTGATGAAGTAACCATGTTGCAACTTATTCAATCATCCAGGAAGTCCATTCAATCAACAGCCTAGCTTTTACATCAGTTGACAGGAAATTTTTATGAAGTTGATCATTCTGATTGCTTTAGTGAAACATGATCAAAACAAATTAACACCAGAGTAAAAGTCATACTTAAGTCGATGGCATTAACAATATAAAAATGTAATCTTTGTTAAGCTCATGTTAAGAAAGGTTAAGTTGTGGCAAGTTACAAGTTTGACAGGAAGTAAAATCTGGTGTAATATATCTCAAGGAGTACGGGTACTGGCTATCTTTGTGGCTGACAAGATTCGATATGAATCTATCCTTTGGTTTGCACAAGTTATGAGTTGAGGTATTTTAGGACTATGAACAATGAATCGAATGCAGTTGTCATCCGAGCGTTCGATCAGATAAGATTTAATAACTCCAGCTTCTTCACCGGTTGTAGTATTCCAGACGTAAACAGAAGCGTCCTCAGAACCATTGCCACCCATCAAATACAGTGAATCAGGCGTGAATGTGATTCCTGGACAAGATTTAATACCATCGTAGTGAGTAGTACTGTAAGTTCTGTTGCCTCTAAATATCGCTTTTAATATTTGGCCAGTCCTTTGCGTCTAAAAGATAGAAAAGTGGTCCGTCAGTATTGAGGGAGAATTTTTTTACCGTCAGGAGAAAAAGTAAGGCTGGTGAAGTCAGCACCCAAGGCACAAATGGCAGTTTGTTCGGTCTCTTTATCCCATGATTTGCGATCAGGGGGCAAAGAATCAAGGATTTGTCCTTTGATGTTGAGAGGAGTCGTTAGGAAAGGTCCTTTATGGTAGGAACGGAGATCGAAAAACTTGATGAATCCGTTTTCCTGAGAATTTATGGCAAGACAGAATATCATAGCAGTGGGATCAAAAGAAACCACAGGTCTTGAGAAAGGCAAATGGCGTGGTAATGTTTTGCCAATCTGATGGCCAGTTGA
>JASXTE010000630.1:0-33137 GCA_030280995.1 Hemileia vastatrix | reverse complement strand
CTATACAATTTACTATGCTATATGCAATAAGCTTATTATAAACTCACTTCACTAGAAAGTTTAAGGATATCCATTTATCTTGTTACAAATATTATATATATGTCTTTACTAGGCATGTGTCTATATACTTACACAGTTCGTTACTGTTATAATCTAGGTAACTAGGCTCTCCTAGTTATTTAAACATAGCTACATTATCTTAGTCCTACGATTAGCCCCCCCCCCATGAGTCGTTTAATAACGACTTACATTTTTGTAATTTATATATGAAGGGGGATTTATACAACAGTTTTTTATAGTCACTCCATATTATTTTCGATTGTCGTAGCTAAAACTACCATGGATTTATAACCATGGGCAAATTAAAGACAAGATTAACCAAGGATATATATATATATAATATATATAGAGCTATATATAGATCTATATAGAACATATTTTAAAGTGGACTATAAAATTTTTTATCTCTTAAAGGAATTGAATTGAATAGTTTAAACCCCCTCCCACGCAGCTATAGCTGCGTGGGAGGGGGTGAAAGGAGTATTATGATTAAGTTTTACATGCTGAAATGTAACATTATTGGAATTATTACAAATATTATAATACCTCGATAAGTTTTAATTTGTTTTTTATTCACTTTTCCTATTAGTTTATGACCTAAACGTTTAACACCCCATCAACAAGAGAATAACCTCGGGCGAGCTTCACGGTCATATCGAATGTGCACTGCTAGTATAGAGTTAAAATGACCTGTTTTTTTTTTAATTTAGATCAAATACTCAGTCATCTTGGTATATATAATATTTATTATAGGTGTGTGTGTCCATCTAGTTGAATGTACTTTTGTCGGGTACATACTAACAGGTTTAGTATTAGCTCATTCGGGACCTTTAAATATAACCCAACCCTCATTCATATAAATCCAGGTTATTCTATCCAAGTAGTTAGTCCTAGATGGTTATAGATTGTATTTATATCTACACAAAATCAGCACATGCTGTTTGACTAGGTATGATGTATGTGGATCTCCTGGCATGGTTTACACCTCCCACAGGAAATGTAGTCTACTTTTGTCTTATTATCATATAGAGTTGAATTTACCTATCTACATAGCTAAACTTAACTCACTTTTGCGAGTTAAATGTTACAGAATACTTATGAATTAGGGATTCTTCAAGAACTCTACAAATTAACCCTATTTATGCCTTATAAGGCAAGGCATAATTCTATTCTACTCTATTCTATTCAATTCTATTCAATTCTATGTAATAATTTCAGCTCTTGATCGGATCGGATCCCTATCAGGATGATTCTTTATAAATAGAATAGCTTTTCAAGATTATTATCTATATAATTTACATGTCCTAAATTCCAATTCATATCATTAGGCTTTATCTGTAGTTCCTTGATAGACGACAGCTTTAAAAGCTGTATTTATATACTTAACCCTTACTTTCAAACACTCATACAGGTTCAAGAGTTCTTGAGTTAAAAGGGGGTCGTACTTACAAACACTTAAACTTGCCCTTAAACTTAAAATAAATATACACCTGCTTATATCTTATAATTTTTATCTACTCTACTTATATCACAAGGTATCATTAGATCGATCACACTTGATAACCTCAATTTAAGTCCTAGTCCTATTTTGCTTTTTGAGGGACAAATGATACCATGCACTTTTATATATATTATATATATTCTATTATTTATAAATAAAGGGCTGGCTTTTTATATTAAGACACTCATAAAGTCTTTTACAGAGCATGTAACTAACCTTATCTATTCTATAACAGGTTACAACTGATGTTATATTAGCTTGCTTCATTTTTTATTTTTATAGCAAAGATTTATCTTCCTATTTACCCCCCCTCCTCCCATATTTTATCCTGTTTTGTACCCTTTTTTATGTTGAAATAGAGTTGAAGAGAAAGAATAAAATAGAGAACGTTTTTAAACCCTTTTATATTATATATATATATAATATATATACCCTCCTTAAAGATGTTACACAGGGTCCAAATATAATTGGATCCTATTCAATCTTTATACTATTGAATTTAGCCACTTCAGGTATTTATCAATGGACACTGCTTCAATTACAATACTTATATTGTTATGTGCGCAAATATGTTATCATTATCTTATGAAAAATATAATTTCAAATAGTCACCTACTAGTTCAGACTATGTTTTCATCCTTTACTTTTACCCATTTTTAGAAATCAAAATCCTTTAAAGGAAAAGGAGGGTGGGTCCTCGTGTCGGGATTATGGTTGTTGTACTCACCCGTTAGTCGTTGAACGTTCTAATGTTGTATATATAAATAAATATACCGTTTCACAGTTATACATACATTAGCTTCGCTGCAAATTGAGTTCTGTACTTTCAAGAACTTGTTCTTGCAATTCACCCACAGAACTTACACCTGTTATTCACATGACAGGCTGGCCTGTTTATTGTTATTGACCCCACATAGTTCGGAACATTGACCGTAGAATACTCCATGTCTCTCAGCAATAGCTGAAGTCTGGTTTAGTCTACCAGGTACTGAATCCATCTTAAGACCAAGAGAGGGTACTGCAAAATCATGAATGACATCATTAGCTGTTACAATAAATCTTACATGAGTTTGAACTGGAATGAGTAGTCTATTATCTACATCTAGAAGTCTTAGTGAACCTTGCTCTATATCTGCTTCTGGTACTGTGTACATATCAAATTCGATGGACTCTCCTTCATCGTTGATGAAATCACTTAGCTCATAACTCCAGAATCACTGATTACCTGTCACTTTCACCGTTAGAGTTGGACTAATTACTTCATCCCCTTTTTATTACCCTTATCTCATTTAAAAATAAGTTCTTATAGTTACCTATAAGTTTAGACTATGTCATCTACCTGCCTTACTTGGGGGCTGGTAGTTAGGCGCTCGTGTCAGGTTTATTGCTTGTACTGCTCACCTGTTAGTCGTTGAACCTTCTTCATCAGCCTCCTTTCAATACTATAAATTTTATTTTATTCTTC
This sequence comes from Hemileia vastatrix, assembly GCA_030280995.1. Classification (NCBI taxonomy): domain Eukaryota; kingdom Fungi; phylum Basidiomycota; class Pucciniomycetes; order Pucciniales; family Zaghouaniaceae; genus Hemileia; species Hemileia vastatrix. The sequence goes on along the minus strand of JASXTE010000630.1, from coordinate 30,111 downwards.
TTTTTCCAAGCCTACTTATAGCGGAGTTGTTATTTCATGCCTTATTTTACTCGAGCTTTAAAAAATAAAAAGAAAAAAGTAGAAGAATAGAAAGGTGCAGGTACAAAATGGCTGCAAATAGAGTTGATAAGAACAACACATTTTTGCAATTCACCTAATTATCATTAAGTCATTACTTACTTATGAGACAGATTTTTATCTCACTATGATAAAACCCTTATTATTATTACTATAATATAACTTTATACCATGATTAAGTTTATAACTTAAATTTATTACCATGATTTTTTTATAATTAAACATAGGTATAATGTAACGGAGTTACAAGCTCTATTAGCCTATTTATATATTATATATAATATATAGGCATTTGTTGACCGTTATTGTTTTGTACAGTAGCCTCAATATTAAATAATGAAAATACCTGCTAGTTTATAAACTTCAATTCAAGTAAAATGATCCGTATTGATCACTATACCAGAAGGATCGGATCACAACTCCCATCATCTATTATAAATAAGCTAGAGCTACTGCATCAAAATTAATAAAAACGATACTCAAAAGGAATCGTTTTTATTTTATTATTATAAAAGAGGTTGTTGATCTCAATCTCTCTATTTTATAAAATGATAGTTTCTAGTCACTACTTGAAGTGAATGATGAGTTTTACGTTTATTTTACTTTGCTTATTATATCACTGTTTTGCTTAGACTTCAAATCTTTGTAAACAGATACCATAAAAACTCAAATTTATTGGAGTGCTTAAGTCTGAAAAAATTAACTTAACATTGCTACTCGTCTAACTTTTATAAAGATGTGCTGTGCATCTCCTAGAAGGGTACCCCCCCCCCAAAAGTATTTTTTTTATTTAGTAGGCTTAGTTATTGATAAACTCATCTATTAATATTAATTCCAACAGAGCGAGCAACTTTTACTAGCTTGATAAGGAACTACGGCTGTACAAGTTGTTTTAATTTTTATTATAGGCATAGCTGTTACTTCTTTATTATTTATTAATACGCTTAATCATTGACGTACTTGCTATTATATTAAATAGGTCTTTATCAGAGATAGGATCAATCAGATATAGAAGTTTGAAACTTGGAAAAGCAATAGCCACTAGAATTATAGCTGGTGTAATTGTTCAAATCAGTTCAATAAAAGTTCCATGAGTTTGATATTTATGTACAATTGCCTGTCGCTCATTATTAAAATTAATTAGAATTGATCCCAGTACTCAAAATACAAGAAATGAAATGAGAACTAGGTGAAGTAGGAAGAAATTACACGAAACAGAATAATTTAAACCTCATCCCAAACCGTACGTGAACCTTTCAGCTCATACGGCTTTCCAGCAAACCTTAAACACAAATTTATTATTATTTTTTAACGAAATGGATGGATTTAATTACCCTTTATTTACGCCGTAAATTGTTGCTGTTTTTGAATTGTGAGCCGAGCCAAAGGAGGGCTGTGCTCCGCTTACATTATGAAATATAAAGTATATTTAATTACCGTTATTTTAGCAGTCTATCCATATTGGATATGATCTGATCATTAAGGCTCACTCTTCTATCTTTATACCCCCCACCCCTCCTCTCCTCTACCCATCTTCTTCTTTTCCTCACAACAGTTAGAGAGATATAGGATTCGATCCTATCCGATCCTGAGAGGATCGGATTCTGATCCCAGTAGGGATGGAATATTGGATGCAGCAGATCTTACATGATGTATTTTAGCAGGTACAAAATGTATTTTAGCTAGTACATTCCCCCCCCCACAAATCACACAAGCTGCCTAAACTTTATATTCTATTTAGTTATATTAGTCTTTTTGAGGAGCCTATTTTTATTTTATTTTATTAGGTTTAATTATCTTATTAATGTGGAATGTACGTGTTCTACTAAATTTAGGAGCTTAAAACGGATACTATTACCTGTTTTAGTATCTTTTCAAGTTAGATGTTTTCCAAAGGTTGCATAAACTTTAGCTGCTGTTCTTAGTTTAAATTTTAGAGCTAGAGTTAGAGCACAGGACCCTTTTATACCATGTATAATTGAACCTAGAGAAGACTTATTATCAGCAAAGGAATAATAATTTATAATACCCTGGCTAACCGCATTAAAGGATTTTAGAATTTCAGGATGATCCCTATTTGTTATACTACGAAAAGCTGTTGGGACGTATCTGTTTATAGCTTGATTATATTTAAAATATCCTTTTTCTGTTAGTTTTTTTAGGAGATCTAGTTTGGGTACTTCTATTCGAACTTGTTTATTAAATATAAATCTTTTACCATATTTGGCTATTCTTATCGGGTTTTCTTTAAGGATCTTATCACTCATTCGAGCACCTATAAAATGTACCCCCCCCCCTTTATTAAATTTAACTACCCTAGTTTGATCGTCATTTATATCCAGTCCTAGTACATCCTTACAGAATATTCTTAGTTTATGTCTCAGTTCAATAGCTTCTTTGTGAGTTCCTGTGTATGCAATAATAAAATGTTCAGCATATCTTACATAATTTATTCTCCTCCCCCCCTTCCACACGTCATATGCGGGGGAGGGGGGTCATATTGAATCATAATAAGGCCTTCTTACTGTATGTATATTTCGCATTTTTTTTCGAATTTCAACTGTATCCTCATGATTGTTTTTGAGTCTATACAGCATTCGTGCGTAGTCAGGATTCTGTCTTCTTCGGTTACATCTATTATATTCTTCCGACTTTATAAGCTCTGCTATGTATTTATCTAGAGTATGTAGATAAATATGGGCTAGTAGTTTATTTATAACGCCATATGTCCTTTTTACTGAGGATCCTTTATCACTCCCCTCTGCAACTCATCCTCCCCCTCGCTCTTGTGATGAATAAGGTTGGTGGATAGAGGAAGGGATGGGTATAATTTTACCTGATTTGAGCCCACTCTTAATCAGAGCAAGTGTTTTAGGACATCCAATTTTATCGCTTATAATTGCTATTAGTTTATCATGTGGAATCCTGTCAAAACAACTTTTGAAATCTGCTTCAATAATTCATGTTACACTTCTGAAATAGGTTTTGATGTATTTTATAGCACCGTGGCTACACTGATCTGTCCTAAAACCATGACTTGTCTCCATAAAAAGAGGCTCATAAATTCTTTCAAGCACTTGAGCCATAGCTCTCTGAATGACTTCATCTCTCTCCCTTGTCACTCCCCCCCCCTTTTTCTCTGTGGCTCATCCCCTCTCTCGCTGTTGTGAGAGAAAGAACAGGTATAGAGAGGGGGGAGGTTAGGAATTATGACTTGCAGGACTGAATTTGAATTTACCTGCAATGATATCTTTAGATGTTCTCTCTATTCATGCTAGAGACATTTCATCTATAGTCTCTTTGTTTGTTCCTGGTGTTAGGTTCCCACGTTCGCTCTTTATTGCTTCATAGCTTGAAATGATATTCTCAAGTTGGCCCATTTCGTGAATTACATTATTTATTTTATGAGTATTTGATTTTATGTTATGAACGCCCTGATCACAGTTAATGTTTATATTAAAATCAACCTTTTGGTTTACCTGCCCCCCTTCAGAAGCTTTTTTACTATAATATCTTGAACTCTTATTGTTTATATATTTAGTATTATAACTTCCTAGTACGAAGGCTCCGTACTCATAGGTTTTTTGACCCTTAGAGTATCCCGAGTTACCTATATATGACGTTATTGATTGTTTTAGATTCCCGCCATATTTCACATCTATGCGATGCTGTGCTGAAGACTGACAGATGCATCAAAGACTTTTACCGTATCTTGATCCTCATTCAGAACTGTCCTCTACTATTTCTTCTACAGCCATGCTTTGGGGCACCACTTTATAGTTAATCGGGTTCGTTATCCTAATCATGACAATCTTAGCTTGCGGACACATTCTATATTGAAATATCATACAAGTGCCGCTTTCATTCTCGCTTCGGACTTTAGAGTTTCCACTAACATCCGGAAAAAGTGCTTTTATCCATTCTTCCGTCAGGTTGGATACCCTTATTTTATAGGCTACGTCAGGTAGGGTTAAACGGCGCACGTAAAAACAAATTGTATCATGAAGAATGACAATACCCTCATGTGTAGGACTTGCACAATCTTGAAACCCATATTGTCAAGGGTAGGCTGCATCGGCATATACTGTCGTAAATGGAAAAATAAACATTTTTTTTTATTAGATGCAAGCTCCTCTAGCGGAAGACGGAGCGCACCCTACCACCAACCCCCCCCTAAGATATCATATCTTATCATATCATATCATATCATATCATAAAGCTTTTGGTTCAGGGTCTCATCATACAACATGTTTAACATGAGGTAAGCTTAACATTGCTCACCTTATAGGACCCCCACCCTTCACCTTCACATATTTGTTACCTCCCTCTCCTATTATTATTCCTTACTTGAAGTTATCTCCTATAATAAAGCCTATTTTTATAAATAAAATCTTAATCTTATTTATAGGGTATTGTTTTGGTCTGTTCTTTTTTTTTAAGGATATGACACCGTTAGTATTTTATCATACTTCACTGTGCTCAGCTATATCATCTGTAGAACTATAACTATTGAAAAGGGTTGTGATTTATAAATTAAATCAATTCATATCAATCTCTTTATCCCCCCCCCGACCAAGATACTTTTCGTATCTATATATAGGCATCTGACCTGTGTAACATATTCATCACTATCTTAAACTAACCCTCTTCTATTAAATAGATTAATATTAGCCTTAATAGCTGTGTGAACAAACATCACTTAAATGTGTGTACATCTTACTTAGATTAGCTAATATTACCGCCATATTATGGCTACCCTATCAAATAGGGCTATGATTCAAATACTTTTCTCAACTACGTGACCTGCGTAGTTTAGAGAGGAATATGAACTGAAAACTTATTTCCCCCCCCCCTTATTACAACTGATATCTCTTCACCCATTCCTAAAGCACTAACGCTCAAAAATTTTAAGTAGGGTTGAGGTATACCTCATCTTGATGTTGACACATCACAGAGGCCCACTTTATTTACAATATCGATACATCTGAGGGTAACCCGCCGCGCAAGCGCAAGCGCATGCGCTTGCGCAACCCTTTATATATCTTAGGTATAGCGGATCTTTACGGCTTATTTATTCTAATACCGTACACGACCTTATAATACCCATACCCTAAAACTTCGTTCATGTAAAGCATTGTGTGCTTATGCTACGCCCTGTACATTTTAAGTTACAATCATCTATACCTATATACTAGGCATACATAATGCCCGTCGTGTTAGTGGGTTTCAATTTGGCATTATCTTTCTTTATACACTTATCGTACATTCTATAGTGTTAATCCGTTATTATTTAATCCTTTTGGGTTGTTACTCTCACACCTCATAACTTTACACCCGTTCCCCCCCCCCACACCTGTGTCTATATATGGAATGTTTAAGCACTTGTTTATGAGTCCTTGATGATTATATAGCTCATATAGCGCTCATATCACACATAAAAATTTATTTATCTTACATAGATACAACTTCCACGTAAAATTAAAAATGCATCACATCACCCTGCAACATCATCTTATATCCCTCAGGTTAGCTCGCTTTGGACTTAGTCATACAACTGAAGTGTTGAGATTGAGAAAAAGGCTCTTTTTATTCTTCTCTTATATAGCGACAAAAAAATTATGTCGAATCCCAGGCTATAGCTCCTATCGCATTCTGTTTCCCTCCCTTCCACGCACGTGTTGAAAAAAAAGTGAGGGGTTATATATTTATATAGACTCTGTATTTAGTGAATCATTAACTATAACTACTGAGCACATTTAACCTCTTTATTTTATTCCTATTATATACCTCTCTATTTGACTTGCACTATTAAACCATTATATGATTCGTACGGTCTCGGGAGCACTTTACATTCCATATCCCGTTGTCCTTTTAAACATAAACATATAAATATCTTTTATGTGCTCAACGAAAGACTGAGCACAAATCTATTTTTTTATAAATAAAAAATATCGCTCGCTCATATTATATCCTCTGGACTATTTTATACACTATCATTAGACTAATACCGTGCTACTTTATCGTATTCTGTATCTACACTACACTTTGGAAAAATGTACATTATTATTAATATTTATTACCCCCCCCCCCCCCCCCCCTTTTTTTATACTATATTTTTATATAATCGGCTTTAAAAGACCATGAAAGTGGTACATTCCATTTTATATGGATACTGACACTGTTTGTACTCTATCGTATTCCCTGGTGCTTAAGCTTTTATCTCTCTTCTACCTTATTTATAAAAACGTAGATGAATAAAATATAAAGTATATGGCAGTTGTTATTATTTTTAATAAAGTGTGAAAGAATCGAACTCTCAACTCATACGCGTAAGGTATGTGTTATACCGTTTAACTAACACTTCTATTATCATCACCCTACACAAAACGCAGCACTGTATGTGTGGTGCTCAGTATACCTCAAACTCTCCCTCTCAACTCAATGGGGATTGATTATTTACGTTGCTTGTTCTTTACTAGGTATTATTAGTACCTGCTAGTTAAGTTACATCTTGATATAACTGTTAGTTCATAACTCTACCACCCCCCCCCTCCATTTTTTATTATTAAAAACACCTTACCTTGGGTATTTTATCATAAAAAAATGTGAAGCCATTTTTTTTTTATCTCTACCTGATTCGACAGCTTAAAACAATATACCTACCGACTTACCTCTTTAATTTAATTAAAATTAAATTAAAAATTTTTTTTATAAAAAAAAAAAATTTTTATTTATACCCTTCACCTGATCATCCCTCTCTCTGTGATCTTATTCCTCCTCTCTGTGATATTACTTCCCCCCCCCTCTCTCGTAAACTTACCTTTTTATTGCAAGGCTATCAAAATTAGTCTCTCTTATTATTATGCCTATCCCCTAGATCCTATAACCTATTCTTTTATAGAATAGAATATAGTAGTATCTAGGTGTCTCGCTCCGTTATACCACCTACTCCTCTCAACACGCATATATGTGAGAAGGGAATATTCAAACTCTTTCTCTTTTTATACTTAACAGAGAATAAGGAGTGCGTGCTGCTTTTATTCTATCGGAACCCATCTCTATCTCATCGCGAGAATACTATACTTAATTATATTATACCCTATCGGGTCAGGATGCTTGTGTGGGTGTCCTACTATTACTTTTTAATCCCGTTATTATTTAATATAGCCATCATGATGGCTATAATATATATTTATATAACATTAAGGGTTTGTTTATCTCCAACAATACCATCTTTTTTTATATACTGTACTGTTAATTGCATATGTGGCATTGATAAGTATATCTCACATGTGCCTTTGGAGTTTATCATCTTTACTTAGCATCCGTGAATCTCTTTAGAATTTCAATTTCCATTTCCATTTCAATTGAAATGGAAGGACAAAAATTTCATTAATGAGTCTTGGCACCCGTGTTACACGTTTTACACTTATTTCCTCACATTTATCCCTGTTTTGTTATAAACATAGATTAAATCTATAAGGATTTCACAAACCTGCGTAGTTTATAGTTTATTGAATGAGAGTTATTTAGCGTATTAAAGGTATACCTTCTAGCCTTGCTAAGGATGCACACGCGTGTCTTTCACATTGAACCATATATTAATATGGCTGGCTCTAAAACGAGTTTTGCGCATGGTATGCTCGGAAAACACTCTTCATCAAATGATCTGACTCAACACTATTCTATACACTCTGCACTCATCTTATGATCCTACAGCAGATTATAAAACCCAAAAAAAATAATTACGTTAACTTTGTTGCGTATGTATACCTTAAAACCATATATAAAGTTAGGGGTGGGTGACCCTACTTTAATTTTTTGGTGAACAATCTAATCTATCCACCCCCCCCTCACTCTCCACGCAGGCTTTTACTCATATCCTTTGGATATTAATTACAAATACTACACACTCATCAATATCCCCCTTATCTTTTTATTTATATACCATCTCATCGTAGAGCAAAGGTGTCTTCAACTCTGCGAAGCAGGGTGAAAAACATCGCATTATATGATGACTTTACTTAGATATAAATGACTATTCATATGGATATATGGAAGGGAGCTCACTCCCCCCCCCCCCCCACCCCCCTTAGCAAGCCCTAGCCTTAATTTATAATTAAAATCACATTTTTTATCCGTAGACTACAACTACAACCACAACTACAACTACAACTACAACATGAGGGTTTTTACTCTTATTTATATACTATTACATCATTTTTTTTAGGCATTTTGTATATACTATATGAGATAAAGGTTATAAAAAGCAGGGTTGTAACCATTATTATATATAATAATAATAAAAACCGGTTTTTATTTTGATAAACCCTTAGACTTATCAAAACGTATTTATTTTATAACTTACATGATACCGCACATCACATTGATCTGTTTATCCACATCAACTACTTTTGATAAGCTATTATAGTGTCATTAGACTACCCCCCCCCCCTCTTTTATCTATATATCCTACTCAATTCAATGTGCAAAGGCCTTGGGTATATGGCTACACCTTATATTAAAATATATGCTGGTATTGCATTGAATAGGATAAAAAAGTGGGAGTACTAGGTAAACTAATCGTTCAAAATGATATTGCATTAAAAACATTTTCATTTCGATATATCGAGAAAGGGTGATTGTACCGCATAGTGGCATAATAATAGTAAAGGCTGTTATTAACTATTTTATATTATTATATATAATATATAGTAAAACATATTAGTAACAGTTTTACCATTGCTTAAAATAAGGTTGCAATATGGAAATACGTCTGATTGTTATCTGTAATAAAACTCTGTATATCCATCATCATCCAAGTGATATCTATATAGAAGGTGAAGGTGGTAACACCTTACTCCGACAGGATAGGAGGATTTAAAGGAATAATGTCTGTGCGATATATAGTATAGGTGGCCTTATAGGAGTTGGCGGCACAGCACCTTTTATTTCCTCATCGAATTTTTCGATTTTTTTTTAGAGACTGAGTCTAATAATTGTCATATGAAAACTTACCCCTCTTATATAAGATAATCACTATGGTCACGGCAGCTGCTGCATATAGGATGGCATGACATCGTTAAAGCTACAAAACAAACACAAAATGTGAGCTGAGCTACGATATGGCACACAAATGCGTGGGTACTTCACGATTTATACAAGGTTTTTATTGTTCACGGCCTTCGTGGTATAAAATCATATTTACTGTACATACATATATAGGTTAAGCTTAAAACACATACTCTCGTGTCTATGGCATGGCATACCTCGAGAGGTCAATATAGCTCTATAAGGTAAATAATAATAATATATATACTTAGCTTTCGTGACATTTATCTGATTATTATAACAAAATGTGCGAACACTAGCCTAACTTAACCCTCTTTAAACGTAGAGTAGAAAGGGAGGCAACTACCACTCTTCTCTTTATCTCATCCTTACCATGCGGAGGAGGGATGCTATAGGAGTTGAAGGATGAGTGTGGTGAATTAACGATGGGCCCATTATATACTCCTCTTATGGTTTATTTTATCTTTTTATTTACATCCCATCTCATTTATAAAATAATCATTATTTTAAGAGGTGGAATGTTGAGGCTGGGATGAGAGCTTAATGACTGACGGGATATATACAGGACAAGACCCAAAGTATCTAGACACATCTCAATATTATTGACATGAGGGGATATTTATAAATATCTTTTTTATATCTTATAGTGTCGTAATGTTACTCTTAGTGAAGGTCTATAGCGTCCTTAATATAAATACATACCAGAATTGTAAAAACATAAGCTTGAATGAATGACACAGCCATTTCTAGCCCAACAATTATAAGGAATAGTGTTATAGGAATTAGAGTACAAACAAACATAATTGCACCTGATGTCATACCTGCATATATGAACCCACTTAGAATTAGCATTAGACAGTGACCTGACACGACGTTCGCAAACAGACGAACCCCTAGTGAAACGGCTCGGGCCATGTAGGAAATCAGTTCAATTATTACGAGAACTGGCACTAGTATGAGTGGTGTTCCTGCGGGAACAAAATAACTCATAAAATGAAGTCTATGTTTATCAATCGATAGTACTGTTACCCCTAGTCAAATCATCACGGATATACCTAGCGACACTACTGCACTAGTTGATACTGTAAATGAATAAGGTACGTTTCCAATTAGATTGATAGTTAGAATAAATGTAAATAGCGCATAAATAAAAGGTATATAAATCTCATTTCTTGAACCTATTTGCTCTCGTACTATAGTATTAATCGTAGCATAAATTGACTCCATAAATAGACTAAACCTATTACTAATTATTCTCTGAGACTTTGCAAAACCTATCATGTGAAGAACCATTAGTATCATGACTGACATTATAGTATAAAAACCTATATTTGTTATAGATATATTTAGTCCTACTATAGGAATTTGAATACTTATTAGACTCTGTACTTCGAATTGCTCTAGTGGGCTATAGGCTCAAATAATTGTCATTTTATTTCATTGTGAGTTGTTTGATTTCTCTCTTTATAAATCATAGTTCCCTTCTAAACTGATCGGATCGTTCTGCTTAAATTATATCTATCTTATCACTCTCCACAACTCTATACTATATTATCTTATAAGATTTATTATTTAATTTAATTAAACATACTTTTACTATTTTACCTAACTTTATTACCTGTTATCTTCCCTCTCTACTACAGAGAGAAACTGCCTGATAGTTTTAGTCTTCGTATTATTATTATTATAATAATAAGATGATAAAACACGATCACCCCATTAACTAAAAATATTTTCATCCGAAGTTACGTTACTTACGTCACACATGGCTACTTACAGAAGGCACTTATTAATATAATCTTATCTTAAGCAGAAGCCTACGATATATAGAGGATATTGTTTAAAAATGTTTGGTTTATCGAAGGGAGTTAGGATGATACTTAAATCATCTCTAGAGCATACTTTTTTCTATGTTTCCTATTATTTATCGTATTATAGAACTACATGTCGTTTCGTTTCCTATTAAATATTCATAGGATCTTATAGGATTTTATTTTTACTACCCGCCACCGTGCGCTCACGTAAACCCTCTTCCTCTATCTATTTCAATTTTTAAAAATTAAACGGATTGAATAGGATTACATTACATGGGTTCTATAGTATTGTTTATCTCATAGAGATGAGATTGTATTCAAATCCTATAGATCTGTTCGGATTTTATTCTTGGAATCCGAGACCCCACCCCAGATTAAAATTAAAGTTAAATATAATATGCTGCTATATTATTATTATATTTATCGCAGTATATGCTTTAGTGTACTATTTATTGACTTTATAAAGTCTACATCCTTATTTATTAACATTATCACACCCGTCGCCCTTTACTTATCTCTTCGCCCTCCACATACCTCCTTTTTCAACAAAAATCAGGTTTAGCCAGCCCAGTTTTATATGAATATATCATCATTTTTATATATTTAAAATATAAATGTTTTTATTTACCCTCCCCCCCCCCCCATCCATATCACTTTATCCGCATGATATTATCATATTATCACTACATAATATGCTAGGCCTATTATAGGCATCATATAATGATATATAGCATATTTATACCTAAAATATGATGTTTGTTATATAATATAACAAACATATGGTATGGCGCTCGATGGAATGATTTTTTTAGTTTTAAAAACCTCAACATATCACTCATTGACTCATATACTCTCAGGCCTAAACGAAACAATAGCAACCCTATTAAAAGGACTTTAAAAACAGGCACATGCAAAGGATGAAAAAGGTGATGCGCAGCGCAATAAAATTTTTTTTACTTGAGGGTTCAGACTATCAAAGCAGGGTGCGTTAATCGAAAGGACTCATTTAATTCTATATTGGTGCGAAAAGGGTAAATAATGAGGCTCGCTCCGCTCCATCGAAAGCTGGGACGTGAGAGCCTCCGAGGAGTAGCTACGAAACACCCCCCCCATCACTTCCCCTCCTGCCATACTATGCTATACAATAGCTGTACCTTGCTATGCTATACCATGCTATTTATAAGGGGGATCGGATCTATTACATTTTTGTAATATATACTCGAACTGTTTGAAGTTGTACATGTACAGGAAGAATATATATTGAGTAAATATATGTAATAAATAGTAGTGCTATAAAAGGTAGAGTAGTAAATATTACCATAGATCAGATGACTCCAACCCTTAGGGTGACAAGACCTCTCTCAGAACCGTACGTGAAGCTTTCACTTCATACGGCTCGCACCAATTCTAAATACTTTATATTATGATATGAGCCTAATTAGCATTATTGCGTTTTTGCACTGTCTATGATGCTCAATATGACAAGTTCTACATAGCGTAATCTGTTTCCGATTTATTATCTTTTCGTCATATAATCCTTTTGAATATGTTGACTAGACTTCTTGATTTATCTCACATGATGTATCTCTACATCTTGAGTAGATTGACAGATGGTACAGGGTCTATTTATTACCGAAATGATCTTCAGATTGCTCGCTCTTCATAGTTTTTTCAGTTTAGTGAAAGGATTTGTAGGATTGACAAGGAAGGTCTTCTTGTTCTTCAGTTTTACATCCGGTATTTGCGCAACCCTTTTATTATCTATCCTTACACTAATGTTCTTTCCTTCTATATTTATTGAATACTTTTTCATTGTCTTAAGCTTTAGCTTTGCTGCTAGAGTTCGGACACATGAATACTTAAGAATGTAACTAAACCTACCTAGTGTTCATAAGTTATTATTAAGGAATAATAGTTAGCGTAACTATTTCATAAAGTTCGATAATGATGAATGATTTAATGTACTTCAAAATGAATCATTCTACCTCACCGAGTAGGTCTTCCTCCTGACTAACAAATACCTCTTATCTCTAGCCGCTGAACAAGCTTATCAAACGGAGTTAGCATTTGAGGTCTCGTAGTTGTTCTCGCTGCTTTATACACTATAGATCCTTTAGGATTTGTTCTATAAGGTTTTAGTTAATTAGGGGTGATTCTTATGTATGTTCCAATTAAATATGCCACCTGTTCTTTCCTTGCATTTAAATCTTAGTCTTATCCTGCTAAAGTGATAGCTTTATCTCATTTTCAAGAATAAGTCGAAGCTTCGACTTAAGTTCTCTTCAATATTATTTACTACCGATAATTTAAATTAGGAAATAATCAGCATATATTACTCAGAATTTTTTTTTATTTTCCATCATCAGCTATAGTACATTGTACGTGACGTGCATAAATTTCCGCTATTCAAGCTTCTCTTCTGAGTTTACTTCAAAGAGGGTTTACACGTCTTCTCTACCCCCACCCCCCCCCTTATTTAAATAATATACGTATTTATTCATTCATCGATCGAATTTGTCTATGTAGATATTACAAAGTAGAGGGCTAATAACTGAACTGAACCTTTAGGAGTTCCTAGTTCTGTTTCGAAGTCATTGTGTTGGAATAAAGATTCTGCTTTAAAGGCTTTCAGCAGAATATCGGCATCTATAAAACCTTTATCCGGAACTCTTTCCTGTACAGCCTCTATCAGAGAGTGTATGATCGAAGGAATCAAAACACAATATCCCCCCTTCAACAAATCTTATTCAGAAACATTTGTGAAAGTTTTACGGATTTCCTTGAGAGCAGCCAAGCCGTGTTGCATCATTCCCCTAGTCTGAATCCATGAGAATGTACATAAAAATCAAAAATTGCTTCTAAAACTAGAAGTATAGCCACCTTGTACGATGCTTGTATATAGTCCTATAAATACCTATATATTTTGTTCCTCCATTAGGTTTAGGAATCTCTATTCTTTGACTAGGTCTAAATAGGAATGTACCGGACCCAATCTCTCTTTCAAGTTTATAAATACTTATATCGATTCCATCAAGTGTCTCAAGATCAGTTCCAGGAGTTATGTTTCCTAAAAAGGGTTTTGTTTACTCTTGAGATTAGTATAAGCAGCTAGTTGTACCTCTTTATTTTATTGGCTACTAGTTTGATTAGGTTCATTTTTCATACCTGAATTAAGTTGTTGAAGTGTATTAAAACTAAAACCCGCCAGCGTTCATTCTTCAACCTTAGATTTGCTAGCTCCCTTCGCTACGGGATATTGTCTAACAGGTGTAAGTCAGACTTTATACCAGCTACTACGAAGCCTCCGTCACCTCAAGAGTTTCGTTTCCTCTGTCAGGTGATCCCGAGTTCCTTCTTCATCCCGCATGTGTAGGAAGAGACATTCTCTTACCTACTGGCTACTTAGGTGTCCCCCCGCATTGTGGTCATTACTTATAACCCACCCATTCGAATGAGAGAACAGAGATGACCATACGCAAATATTCTCTGCCGTTTTATCTTGTTTTTTATTTCAAGAATAATGAACCGTTTACTGACTTGTATATTTATCAGGACGTCCGGAGCTTCGACCGGTGTTGCAAGTTGTTAGGGTTTCGTAAACCTCACCATATAGCCCTGAATTGCTCGCTGACATTCTTTCATACAGCTTTCCAAGCATGCTATTGTTGCCTTCTAGTTGGCCTAGAATGGTTAAGCTTGGTGCATTACGGTTAGTCACATTTAGTGACTCTCTCATTGAAACCGGTTCTGATATCTAAGAATTTATCGATTCCGAACAACGAAATGAATAGTTAAACGGCGCACCATAAGATAGCTGATTCACAAAAAAAAAAGGAAACATCTGAGGCATTTTTTTTTATTTTTTTTTTAGGTTTTCTTTCCCCCCCCCTTCTAGCTACAAATTCTTCCTCCAAACCAGCAACCTATCAACTAATAAATAAGCAAGCAAGCACTTTAGTTCTTTTATTTCATATGTTAAAACCCCCTTACACCTCTCTACCTCTTGTTCATCGAGGTAAACCAGATAGGATCTTTATTATACCTTGCCCCCCCCCACTCACCCTATTGTAATATGATAGAAAGAGGTGTATGACTAGGTATCAAACATAAAAAGAACTACCAAAAAGGTCAAGGTTGTAACCATCTAGTTATAGCTATAATTATATTACAACTTGTTGGTTGTAATATAAAATCTGAGGTGATCAAAATCAAAAAGAAAGGATCAGATCCTTTTTGATGTTTTTTTATATAAATAGAACATGACTTGTTTATATCTTTATTTTTATTTCTATATTGAATAATAGCCGCCGCAAATATTGTGGAGGTTAATAAGCAAGCATAAAATGTATCAGATCAGGTTTAAACAAAACGGATATGGATTTCGTGAAGTGCGGCTCTACCACCACACCGCTCATATTCCTCCCCCCCATCATCTCTCTATAGAGAGGAGAAGGGGCATTTTATAAAAATAGCAAAGATTAGAGCAAGCAGGGTCGAATTGAAGAAGAAAAGATAGTTATTTAAACAAAGAACTCTATACTTAGCTTTCGTATTATTCTTTTTTTTTGAATTGTTCTGTCTCTCCCACCTCACACTTTTGCATTTACTACGTGTTTTTAGACTTGATAAAAATACATAAAAAAATTTTTTTATACTAGCTTTACTAAACCTGCACTGTTCAGGATTATTAACCCACATACCTTATAACCAGCCAGCCCTGCCCTCCATAGAATCTTTCTTTATTTTAATTAAAAAATAGTTGGCGTGACCCCACCCCTACCCTGTAACCCCCCCCTCCCACACAGCATAGCTGCGTGGGGATGGGATGTGATTGTTATTTATATAACTGATGACAATAACTACGATTTTTTTTATACACCTCATATTATATCTTATAATAAGGTTTTCGAGGGAGGGATTAGAATGTATTGAATACGCAAGTGGTGGTTTATCACCTAAACGAAATGTGAACACTACCCTACCCTACACCACTCTACATTTACCCTACATTACACTACCATTACTTATTTCCTCTTTATTTTTAATTTTACACACTCACAATATAGTTTGCACGAAAAACACGTACATGTAACGAAACGTTACTAAATTAAACTTTATTTAACCTACCTACTACTACGGCTTCATCTTAAGCCAGATGAAATGAATTTACTAAAACTAACGTACACCCTCTTCTAATTGTAATTAATAATTATTATTGATGGACCTTACCTTACCACACCCCTCTAGTTTATTAGCCTTCACCTCTCTAGAGAGTATACTGCCGTGCAGGATTCGTTTATAGGATTAGCCGATTAAACGCTCATGATATAAAATCATGTCTCATCAGAATGTAAAGAACGTGATCCCATTCTATCCCATCCTGTCGGTTTTATATAAAAAAAACCCTAAAATTTACGTTTACACTTTTATTCTATACGCGCATTGCATTGCATAGCATCGCATGGCATGGTGTTTCCGTGTGTTGTATCATTGTTAGACAAAAATGTTAAGCGATTGGGTTGATGTTGTTGAGGAGTATTGGGTTTATAAACCCTCTTTTTTTAATTTTCTTTTTCTTTTCATCACCCGAGGTTGGTGGTGGTGTATTAAATATAACGTAAGTTAGTTAACTAACTTATATTAAGTTCCATTACTCAACCCCCCCCTTATTAGATGTTCTTCATACCCTCCTCCCCCCCCCTTTTTTTAGGTTTTATTTGCTTTTTAGCTGGCTGCTGTTTTCAATACTATTTTAGTCTTTATTACTTCTAATAGAAGTTATATGAACAGAACATCCTATAGTAAGTAGTCTTATGAACTGAACTTCATACAGGTTAGTATGAGAACTAACGTAACTGTTCTATACATTATTTATTATAAAAACTAACGTAACCGTTTTATACATTATTTATTATAAAAATTAAACTATTTTAGAGTTTAGCTGATAGAGAAAATGTTAAATATTCGAGGGAATGATCCGGATCACCTCAAGGAGCTAGGGGAAAGGGGGGGGTATAACGTTTACTGTTAACGACAGGGTTCGAACCTGTAACAAAGGAGTTAAAAGCTACTCACTCTACCATTGAGTTACGCTAACTATTATTCTTACAAAATCCACATCTCTGTGCTTACCACTCACCACCTTTTTTATATCCTTTTTTGATTAACTACAATTACGAAAAACTTTACTTGATTCAAGACCATTATCCTACACTCAAAAATCGAATAGAATAAAATATATCCTATAGATGATGATCACATCACATCGTATCTTACATCATATATGGTCTTCTAATAGAATTACAATTACAGAGGTCTCATCCTAATGGGCAAAGGAAAGACTTTAGTGTCCCTCCTACCTCTATCTTATGTGCCTCTAACTTATATTTATGCCACAACACACCCCAAAAACTATTATTTTCTTAAGGCTGATAAACTCTTTACGAAGAGTGTAACTGACCTGACTTAACTTTACCTCACTCAACATCATATCATCTCTGTACCTATATGCAACTCACTACACCAAAATCCAATTAAACATAACGTATGACTGAACATAAACTGCCCGCTATCCTCCGACCCTTATAACTAACCTGTTATTCCATTTTATCCTCTCCTAAATTTCATGAGAATACACCTCTCCCTCATACCCATCTTATTTAGATTTGCTTTTATTTCTTATAAAAGTTTTATCTGTGTCGCTGAGATAGATATGGACTATGACCATCCCGTCAACTCAAGGAAACTATCTTACCCCCCCCTCTCTCTGCAGCATTCATTTATTGTCAAACAAGCACCGTATGCACATTCACATAAACCCCCCCCCCTCACCATTTATCTCTCGAACTATTGCGAAAGAGAGAATGTATATTACATTACAGGTTATGTGATGTATTGCAAGGTCACGGCAAGGTTACTTTTAGGTAACGGTCACGGTAATCTTAAGGTTATGTTATCTCATGTTATGTAATGTAACGTAATCTCATGTTATGTTATCTCATATTATGAGATGTCATCCCATGTCATGTTATTGACATTACATGAATTGGTTTGCAGCTCAGCGGTACTGACACTATCCTTCATTATTATTATTTTTTTTAAAGCACGATACACGATAGGAGGGGCCTGATATTACTTCACGCTCTACATTACCACCACCCTCCATCACTCTCTCACTTAGCAAGGTTTTATATATTATTATATAATAACCTAAACTTTTGATTGCGGCACTTATTGCTCAACCTATTCTCTATTTTAGCTATGCCCATGAATTTATACACCCAAACATGAAGACGATATTGAACTAGCTGCTGACTTATATTTTATGTATTAATATAAACCAGAGGTTATAGAGAAAAGAGGTAATTTCTATAATTGTTTTATTTTGTGGACTACCCTACCCACATCTTTTCTTTATGCATAGCTATCCTGCTGTACGCGTGATGGCTATTAGGATAAAATTTAGCTCTCTCTATATATTATAGATATAATATAACATTACACTACCTTTTAGGTTATATATATATATATTATATATATTTTTTTTTTCATGAAATGAAATTGAATTGAAGTCTAAACATGTTTTTTATTTTATGTTATGTTATTAACGGCGCCTCTATAATTTTATTAACGGTGCATTATTATTTACGATACAGATCACGGTGAGGGTGATGATGCTGGTGACAGTGCAGGTGACTGTATAGGTGAGGGTCCCGTGTGTGGGTTTCATCACGGTGATGGGATTGGGTTACGGTTAGGGTGGGTATGCACTTCTCTTTATATTACCATCCTTCTTTACATATTTAAAGGGGATCAAACAAATTAAACGTTCTTATTATCCATATTATAAAGATCTTAATCTTTATCTTTATCTATTTATCTATATTTATATTTTATTATTTTTAGCCGGCGTGGTTATGTTGATTGACTGTCCATGTCCACTTTACGAGATCTTTTTATCTTCTGAATTTAGGAAGTTCTGTGATGTGAAATTTATTTTCTAATATCGTTTCTTCTTATATCTTTTAGTTAAGTTTTATCTTAACTTATTATTTAATAAATCCTGATTAACCCTATTTTAACCACCCCCCCCCTACACATGTGTTGACCCTGGTTTAGAAATATCAATTGCTTTTGAGCAGTATTCATATACAAATCCAATGGTTAGTATAATTATAAAAATAAGACCTACAATTAGGCCATAGACTGATACTATATTTAGACATACAGCTACAGGATAGAATAGCGCAATCTCTAGATCAAAAATTAGAAAAAGAATCGCTACAATATAAAATGCAATACTAAATGTATTTCTCGGGCTATCTACATTATTAAATCCGCACTCATAAACAGAAATCTTCTCCGGGTAAAGGCTGCTAGGTGCTAGTATTATATTTAGAAGAAGAAGAACTATTACTAGGAATAGAACAAAAAAGATTATTACTGTTAGTGTCATATTAAATAGTTCATAGTGCCAGTTCAATGCTATTTACAAGAAGTTCGGAATCTAGTATAAAAAAACATATAAAGGCTGTACAGGATGCCATTGAATATGCATGAATAGAACTTATATTATAATTGTCTACTCCTTTAATACCTTGTCATTCCCCTCTCTCTATACTTTGTATATCTAGAGCTGGGTTATTATTTATTAGTGTTTTATATTTTACTTTATACTTGTCTTGTGTTATTTGTACTACTGGTTCATCAAACATTATAATCTTAATTATTTTTAGATAATATGAGGCACTCACTACTGAACTCATAATGGTGATGATAAAAATCACATAGGCTCCCTCCTCAACTGAAGATCATAGTACATTCATCTTAGCTATAAATCCTACTAGTGGTGGTAGACCACTTATTGAATATATACTTATTACCATACTTATAGTAATTATACTATATTTACTATATATCTGTATTAGATCTGATATATAATTGACACAAACACCTGTTCCAGGTTCTGGTCCTCCTACTGTGACAGGATCATTACATGTCTCATAAGCTATAATACATATTCAAATTAGAATAGATGAAATACTATATTGTACTATATAAAATAGTAGCGCATTATTACTTGTCTTCGTTTCTAGACTTAGACATATAATTATTAGTCCTACATGACTAATCGTACTAAATGCTAGTAGTCTTCTTAGTTGTGTCTGTACTAGACCTGTTACTGTCCCCATCATTATTGATATAACTGCTACTACTAGTAGTATACACATTACTTGTGTCGTTATAAACTCATTAGTTATTGTGAATAGTGCTGTCACAATTCCAATCTTCGGAAGGGTTATCAGCGCCATCGTTACTACTGTTGGTGTGTTCTGATATACATCCGGTGCCCAATTATGAAAAGGTGCTGCAGATACCTTAAATATAAATCCACTAAAAATAAACATTATCCCTAGACTTGCTATAGATCAGGGTTCGAATGAACTACTTGATATCCAGTGACTTATTCCTACTAGTGATGTACTTCCGGTACATGTATATATTATCCCCGTCCCTAGTAGAATAAATGCACTACTTCAGGCTCCTAGTATAAAATACTTTAGTGACGCTTGCACGGCATTTATTGAATCCCTTGCAAGGGCTGCTAGAATATATAGTGCAAACGATTGTAGTTCAGTCGCTATATAAAGGGTTATTAGATTATTACTCGATAGTATAATACTCGCACCTATAACACTAAATATCACAATTAGTGAATACTCTTTAGGTACTGCTGACCTACCTCATCCTTCACAACTTTTATTAAATCACACCCCACTAAAATTAGGTGTACTATCATTATTACCTCTTACATACCCTGTTTCTGTAGCATCCCTTTTCGAATCTCTTACTCCTTTCGTATTAAAAGTTATTATACATAGACACCCTACTGTAAATAGTAGCTGCTCTATAAACAGGGTTATTTCGGATTGATATTGTTGACCACTAAATATACTTAGTCCTTCAAAATCTATATTTATATTACCTATCGTTAGTATCCCACATGTAACAAAAATTATAACTGTTAGTCTCGTATAATGAAAAGCATTAACAGTGTTAGAATTTAGCGGAATCGCTAGACAAAATATTATTATCCCCATCAGAAGCACCCCCACCCCTTCTTTATAAACATTTAAGTATCTCCACTATACCCTATTATAACGTACTATACTTTACATGTATCATTCCCTATCATATCCTATATATCAAAAATATAATAACCTACCCCCCCCCTATCCATATCATACCCCCCCCCATCATTCAGGGTAGGGTATATTATATATATATATTTTTTTTTTACTCTTACTCCTTTTATAATTTATATTAATATTAAAAAATATAAATTTATTGATTTATTGATAAAAAAAACTTATTTTTATTTTTTTATTTCTTTATTTTTTATTTCTTGATCATATATATTTTTATATGTTAAATATTCATCACCCCCCCCCCCCCCCCACCCTATATAAGTCAATTTTACATTTAAAGGCTAGGCGGCAGATATATATCTATATACTTTATTAGCGTATAATACCACGACATCTTACTCTGAGAGATGGATATAAAAATAAATTCAACTTCCCCCCACTCTTTACTTGACATTACTCTACATTATTTTATATAATAGGATAGGCAAAAAGCCTATGCATCTCCTATTTTATGAGTATAAAATCAGCCTATTTTTATACAAACTAAGCTAATCATTAGTTGTATAGCCTGGTCCATTATAATGGACCAGTTTAAAACAAAAACAATTTATAAAAAAAAGGGTAATTGATTTTATAGTGAATATATAATACAACCTATCCCACACCTGCGTGTGTGTGCGTTATATTGTCGCTGATCTTATCTTCACCCCCCTTTTTTTTATTGTGTTTAAAGTCTAAATCATGTCCACAAACTACTTAAAAATAACCATGTTATATGGCTTTATTGTAGTTATTATAATAACAGCACCTCCCCCTAATATTTAAGGTCGATTATATCAGCACACTCTCTCAGTTTTTGAGAGGGTTTAGGATCGTCATTCATAAATGATTGAATAAAAAGTTGTTATAACTAATCTCCATTTGATATCTGCAGCCGCCGAGCCAGGATATAAGCATAAGCAGAAGCATTAGATGTATATCTACTTATATATTATAAAAAAATATGACCAGACCCTCTTATCTTACTAATATTTTATTATGCTTCACATATATTCACTTCTATTCACTTATTCTATGCTTCAATTATAATCTCTTATATTATACTATATAAGACACCCTACCCTGCCCCTCTTTATTATTAATATATATATATATATACTTATATTATAATATGTTTATATATATTATATCACATCACCATTACTTTCTTTCATACAATCAAAAGTACAGGGAAAACATGAAGCTATTGAAAGCATATTATACGTAAATATCAACAAACAAAATACTTATAATACTTAGATTTAAACTCTACACTACACACACACGAATCTTTAATTGAAGTCATCACCCTATTTTTTAATAAAAAAAAACCCATTCCATTTATTTAAAATACAATACATCATTAATATATGACAGGGTAAATCCTAGATATATTGTTTCACGACATGGACATAACATTCTTAGATTTATCCTGTCATGTCATGTTATTATGACATAATACACGCCCACAGAACTTGAACAAAAACCTATAACTATAAATAGATCTAGACCTACAAACGACATACTTAAATGACAACACCCCCCCATCTCTAAAAACAAAACCCATAATAGGTGTCTATTTAGAGAAATATAAATAGACGGTAAATGTAACGATTAGGTTATGTTATATCCCCCCCCTTTAAGAATAGGATCAGATCACATAAAATGTGATAAAAGGAATGGATTTAAGCAAAAATTAAATTAAAAGGGGGGGGGTAGGTTGCTGCTCGAATATTGCTCAGCAATAAAACAAGTCATTTTTTGATTTTAAGTATTTTTATGTCACATGAACATTATCTCGTATACGCAGGAGAGTGCAGCAGTGTATACATTTTATTTAATAAATTTAAGGTCCTTTTTTTAATTAAATAATGTACTACATGCCAGCATCGCATCCCTGAGGCTTGGTGACTTAGTCATTGGGTTCTATATATCACCACATTGCTTGCAATGTTAAATCTAGTTAATGAGGGCGTTACAATTATGGGTGTGTTAAAACCCTCACCTCACCTTATTAACCCCCCCATTCTGTCTAGGGTCTACTATATATCTCATAACATATATCTATTATTATATTTACCCATATATTTCAGGGTCGTTATGGCCTAATTAAGGTGTAAAACGAACGAATTATTATCACATAAATTTAAGTGGGTTAAGTATTTTAAATATCATCATCACTATATAGTGATATTTTGTAGTATCCCTAAGTTTCACGCTTATCCTATGACACACGATGGTTGAGTTAAATCATTATGTTGGCTTGTTCATATCATTTTATCATCTCTTATGGCACTTATATAAAATACTAAAATTTATTTTTAAGTCTATATTTAGTTTGGAACACACCACCACATTAGTGACTTTATAATCCATCCTATCATAACCATGAACTCTCTTGCGTGAAGCTGCTGCTTATTCGATACTCTACCCAGGCCTGCATTTACAAGTAGCAGGAATCGAACCCGCGTTTTCAAATTGGAAGTTTGACATATTAACCATTATACGATACTCGCTAAGTTTATCCTTATTTTTTTATTTCTTGCAAACTCTATCTCTTTTTTTCAAAAAAGCTTCAACCATTCTATTCAATTCTTAAATATTCAAGAATTGAATATTCAATTCTATTCTAGAAGACAACAACTTATATTAAATCTTACTCATAGCACATATGTCATGCTAAATGACACTTTTTATCTCTACACATATCTATCTTATACATATTTATATATTCATCTAGTTAAACTATTACTAAACTATATTCTACTCTACTCTACTCTACAATATATATTATATACTATTACCACTTTTATACTTGGTATATTGGGCTGAAACTTATACGCTCGATTCGAGACTATGGCGGCTAGTTGTTGTAGTTATAACCCCCTCCGCATCAAAGCAAGGCGACGTTGTGCAAAGCAAAGTAAAGCAATATGATGCAAAGCAAAGCTTCTAAAACTTAAAAACTTAAACTTTAGACAAACTGGTAGTTTATAATTTTGATAAATATAGTCTATAGGCGATATACATCCTCAGGAATCGAATCGCATGATAAACTTTTATTTATCTATTTCTATATCTTGGATATCATCCTAGTTTATCATAAATAGTGATACTGATTCAGTCATTCTGCCAAACTTTTCATTCCCTCATAAGTTTGTCATCGTGGGGTTGAAAAGATAAGACTTGAATGTCCTACACATCCTGAAGGGACCCTTACCTTAGTATATGCTTATAAAACTACGAAGACATTACTATCCTTAAGTGTGCTGGAGTTGGAGTCTCGTCTCTCAGGGTCATCTATCATATGAATAATATATTAATTAGGATCAGGACCTTTTTATTTTTTATTAATAAACATTTTTCATGAAAAACTACTCTACTATTATAGGTCTATAAGCTTAATTTATATTACATATACTAAATAGTATACCTATAAAAGCTAAGCTCGTTATAGTTATTCTCTACAGTGTTTCATTTTTAGTAATAATTATTACTAATTTGGGTCTAGGACTTTATTTATATTATAACTAACAATATTAGTTATATAATTAACATTAACATGTTAATATAAACTATTTTATTTAGTTAGTTTTATAAAGGACATTCTTTTTTAGTTATATGATTTATTCTATAATCCTTAGGGCCACACACATATTATTTTTTTTATAGAATAAAATAAAGCATAATAGATCATTGTGAAGGTACTCTTAAACTGATTATAAAATCAGGATACTATAACATTTATATGTTTGTTATATTTTTTTATTACTATAACTAATTATAAATCAGTACCCCCCCCCCTCTGCTCCTTACTTACTTTTATTTATTTTTATTAATTATATTTTATATTTTAAATATAAATACATATATAACTATATATATATATATTTATATGGGTATGTCTATCTCAACTCTTATAAACATTTCATTTTTTAGGTTAAACTTTCCCCCTCATATAATAATATTATAATTTTTTATATAAATATTATATTTCTCTCTTCTCACAAATTTATTTTTACGGATATCCAAAAACCACTACATTAGGTTTTTATTATACTATTATATTATATATATATAATAAACTACTATTTTTATCTGTACCCCCCTTTCTCTAAACTTAGCAAAAACTTATAGAGTGCTATGGACGGGCTATATTAGCCATATACTATAGGTTATACAGGTTATAGTATATAACTAATACTACTATAATAATATATATATATATATGGCTACATACCAAACCCTTTTATGACACTAGTAGCCGCCATATCTATTCAACTTATCCATTTTTCATCAGTCGCCTCTAGACGTCATGATGTTCTATTTATTCTTATAACCCTAGGGGCTCCTCATAAGAGGAATACCCGTGTGATACCTTTCCTAACATAGATCACGTTTTATAGGACTTGAACCTATGTTTAACCAGCCGAAATGGTTAGTTCTACCATTAAACTAAAAACGCTGCAACGTCACGTAACCTCTTGGCCCTACCTATTCAATCACCCACCATTGTCATACTCAATATATTTTTTTTTATCTTTCTATTCTATTATATATTCTATATATCTCACCCATACCATACAATACCACTTTATTTCGTCTTTAGCTACTCTGAGTTATGTCATACACATTGTATGACATATAACTATCTCTATTGTGTATCCATATTATTTTAGTTTTATATTCTTTCTTTCTGTATCACTTACCCTCTCTATACTTATTCTATCTATAACTATGGCCACTCATCTCATCTTTCTTATTGACGAGATGGGCTGAGCGATACGATACACTATTTTTTATAAAATGCTATCTTGATGATAACCATTGTATCGAATGGAGGGTCCATAAATCTATCTTTTTCACTTCTATAATTTATTATTAAATAATAAAAAGGCCCTTTATTTATTTATAAATAACACTCACGTATGTGTTAGCTATCATAATCTACGATATTTGTCTTAATTTTAGTGGGCTCACCCCCCCATCCTATTTATTAAAACCCTTCCTAGACTTACTCTTTCACACCACAACACACCCATCATGCTCTTGAATATACATCCCATCATATACCTCCCCCCCCTCATTATAGTTGTCCTGATATGGAGGAGGTGAAGAGGAACAAAAAGTTTATATTTCATCCTATCCATAAACGTCTTAGTATGACTATGACTATATTTAAGCTAAAGTTATTCTATGATGGGTTAGTTTTTTTTTATACTTAAATAGCTTAAGTTTGCCTATACATTTTATTTAAAATGACGAGTAGGGGGATGACATCATAAGAACGAATCACGACAAAACTCAATCTCAGTTGAGCGTAACAATTCCTAGATACATAAAATTATCTCTCGGACTTGGATCCTAAATTTTATTTTTAAATGCGCAGCTTGCATTGATTTTATCCTTTCGCTTTTTTTTATTTTATTAAATAAAATTTAATTTTCAGGCTTCGCTTTTATTTTCATTCTTTATTTTATTTTTTTTTTTATTTTTAATTTTTTTTCTTTGACAAATCAAATAGGTAATGGTTAGTGTCACCCTCCTGATGGGGTTACGGTAAGGCTAGGGTGACCATAACCCTAATTTTTGAATCACATTCACCAACTTTATAGGCAGGGACCCGGGACCCTGGTTGTGAAGGATTCTTAAGATATAAGGGTTTAGTGCGAATAGTTGTTCTAAACCATAATCTTATATGTAATAATAGTTATTGTTAATAATAACTATAATAACTGTTTTAAATTTATAGATTGTAACTCTTCTCATCCCTATGATATGACTTAGTTAGGGCTCTAATTCGAATCCTAAACAACTCCACACTCTGGTAAAAGTTGGGTTTTAAAATTTACCTACACCATGTGGCGGGTGGTACTATTTATTTTTTTATAATGAAACGAAACTAAACACAGCGTGTTTTTATACGAACATTAGTTAAATAAAGAATACCAAAGCAATCGATAAAAAAACACCACAACACCTCGTGTACATTTTACGGATGGAGAGACTCGAACTCTCACGTCTTTAAGACACAGCAACCTAAATACTGTATGTATACCATTTCATCACATCCGCTATTCTATCCCTTTGCATCTCTTTTCTTATATCTTTATTTTTATATCCTGGCTCGGCGGCGGCGGCATTTAGTTATATTTTCTTCTTATTATATCCTTGACTTACATGAATATATAAATGTAAAACGTACGTACTACTTATAACTACTTTTTTTATTTTTTTTACAAGCTAAACTAAACTTTTTATCTTTTCAGTCTCACATAACCATGCAACATCATCGTTTCTCATGGATAAAACAAAACATATGATCCTTCTCTTTTCGTCGTTCCACTACATCCCCTCTATAACTATCCCCATATTTTTTGCTCTAGACTCTCATCACTCTTTATTATCTACTTTTATCTGCTGTTATGTTAGTTTTACGTTGCTTATTTCATTTTAAATATTTTTTTTTATTTAATTCTATTTTTTTTATTAAAAATAACATTTTTTGTCTTTTTTTTATTTTTTTATTTTTTTTTACACAGAGCACTGCACTCACTTTATTAAACATAATTGTCAAAGTGTGCTTATTACGATATCCCACTCTTTATACATTATGCGTAGTCTTACCCCTCTTATGAAATATCATTCTTGATACTTAACCCTGTGTCACCGCACACATGCTCTCGTGGCTCCTTATCATACTGTTCACCTACTTAAATTATATGATCTTACTTCACATAAAAACATATAGTTATATAATTTACTCCTCTTTACCTAATGCGGCACACACGTATTTGGATACTTAGCATGTACATATTTATATAACATTCTACATCCTGTTATAAGTTTACTCATCTTTTATGAGTTATCTTATATCGAATCCATCGCCATTATATATTATATCTTTATCATAAAAAATACTATTTTTTTAGTATTTATCGTATAAAATATCTATTTATTTTTCATACCATCTACCCCCCCCCCATCCACATCCCATCTTTGGCTTTTTTATTCTTTTATTCTATGCGTATACACCCACCCCCCCCCATATATATTTTTATAGGCTTACCTGTACTTATAGACTTTATCATGATTATCATGATCATTATTTCAATACATTGACGCGTTTTAGCCCTATTACTCTACATTACATAATATATTTAAAATATAGTCTACTACGTCAAGTTTACTCAGGGGTAAAGAGTTACTTACGCTCATCAACTACATATATTTTTAATATATCAGGATTGTGGGTTTATGTCATGCATTTTTATGATATGATCATATACACTCTCATATGGAGTTCGCTCGTGTAACTTCACCTATACCCCCCATCACACCCCCTTCAGGCTTTAGCCTATCCATTCTAACCTTGCTCAGATGCAAGAAGGCGTGGACCGTATTAACTTTTAAGTTAAAACAATAATCATTATTTTATGGCTCTAATAATTAGATCGATCCTCTGGAGACTTCCTTTGGGTTGGTTTGTCTATTATCCTGAATACTGCAGCTAACCCCCCCCCCCCCCCCCCCTAATTTTACTATTTACATAAATTTAACCCCTTTTCTTTTACTTTCATATATTAGATATATATACCTGAATAACGGACTAGGTTTAACTCTTTCACCTAATATTAATTAATACACCGATGAATGTAGGCTTGTTTTACGGAACAGGGATTTTTTAGAGGTACTAAAACTATTTTATTATATACTATATATATTATTATAATAATAACTGCTGTAGGATAAACGGAAAATAAAAACGATTTAATTATTAATACTCCCTGTTATTTTTGTATGGATCTTAATTGTATCTTATCACACATCTCGAATCCTTTATATAGATACTCACCCGATCCAATCATGTCTCAGAGGTTTATATTTGTTAAGGAATTAAAAATTATTGTTAGATATGAGCAGCCCGCCCATCAACACCCTGATCTATTTTATAATTAGGATGACCCAACCCTCGTCGGAACTTTTTTATTATGTATAAATAAGTGGGAATGACAGAATAACTAAACCTGTTAGTTCATGATATAAGCATGCATGCGCTATAATAGCTAAACGGAGTATCGGCATTGTTAACACCTCCCCCCCCCCTACTTATACTACTTTATACTTTAATTTATAAAGAAATGTATAATATGCGCGGGCAGCGGCGTTATAACATACTGTTATTTATTGAATAACAGTATGCAGGGATGGGATGGATATAGTTTTATTTAGTACCTGTTGTGATTTATATTACAATAGAGTCAACATTTCATTTTGTTATAACTGAACTGTAAGCATCTATAATGCCCCCCCCATCCTCTCTCTCGTAATTATGAAATAGAGGGTAAAAGGTGGGTAGCAATTATATATATATATATATAAAATATGCAATACGACATTATCTATCGATCTTATGAACATCTCTACGTGGAAGGGTGTTGTTGAACTGACTCCATACTTTATCTTTAGCGTATGACGTATCCCTACATCAAGGTTTTAAATATATTTGTGTAAAGAATCAGAACACCCTATCGCTTGCAAAGATAGCCAGCCATCTGCAATTATCCTATTAGCTAGAGCTATAGGGTCAAGAATATAATATTCGCCTGAACCCATACCATAACGTAACAATCCCTTGAGGATAGACAAGAACAAGACAACTCTCCAACTTTTTATTTCCTTTCCTCGTTCCAAAGGCCTAGGTTTTGGACTATTCGAATCTGTCAGGGGTGCTTGGATAGAGGAGTAGAGAATCGCCGCGGTATTTTAATCCTAAAGCTATCATTTTTTTATATTGATTAAAATAAAATTACTGATAATTATCCCTAATATACATATTCATGAAAATAATACAACCTGATGGAGGCGAGGCTACTGGAGTTAACATGTCAATAAACTGATAATTTCAGTCTTTAGCCTAGTCATTTCACGAATATATCTATTTTATAATACAACATACT
>JASXTE010000691.1:0-29238 GCA_030280995.1 Hemileia vastatrix | reverse complement strand
CTTTTGGAGGGACGAATACACAACTTTACCTGAAGTTCACGATAGGATCTTTAGTACAAGTGTAGAATGTCAATATGATATCAATTACCCGCTAAACCTTTACAAGATTTACTCAATCCTTCAACTTCAACAAAAGATTTACCTCCATTCGATACAATCGCTCAAAATGCAATCTCTCACATTTTGACCACATTTGCAACTCACTTCTTCTCCTTCCGTTCAAGCAACAATGTATCAAACCGGTCAAGCAATCTTAAACGATAAAGATTCAACTAGCGTCGTACGTGTTGACCTTGAAATGCCCAATAGACATTATATTCCAATCGATCTAAGCTGGGCAAAAGAGGAAAATCTAAGAGAAGATCAAGCTGAAGTCTTTTTGCCAAGTCAACATCCTTCCGGTCTAATTAAAGCCACAGTCACACGATCAAATTAGTAGTAAAACACATTTTCCATTTTATACATTATTATGCATCGATAGAATATACATAACCGTTATTTTTGTACAGTATGTGCCAACCATTCTTTTGGCGAATGTGTGAGTTGTAGAAAGCCGATTTTGTTTATGTAAAAATAAAAGTACAATTGTATGAAGTTGTCAAGCTTCCTCATCTATAGTTTTTTCAAGCTTTCCCTTCTGCTTCCTTTCGTTTTGCCTCTTCTGCTGCTGCTTCAGCTGATGCAGCAAGGTGTGCATCCTGCATAGCTTGAGACTTCCTTGCCGATTCTACCCATCTATTCCAAGATCCAGGCACCAAATGCAATTTTGGAGCCCTTCTGCCCAAGGTGATGTATGCTATTCGCAATCGATTCACGATATCCTGATAAAGAGGTTCCAAATTACCTTCAGTTTTGATCAATTCTGTGGATAACAGCTGCAATACGGAAGCATAACTTTCTAAAACATGATCAATCGGCATTGATGGATTAGGCAGATATTGCGCATGTAAGGTTGTGTACTCCTTTCCAACGAGAATGCATCACGAATATCCATCTCTGTACGTGCAACATTGCCCATGTCGATCGCATTACCTTGAGCCCGAATCAGTTCGTGCATCTGTAATCTGGCTCGATGATAGTCTCCATTGATAAACAGTTGTACAAGATTGACGATCCTGTCCTTATCCACTGATTCCTTTGTTGTCTCTTGCTTGGGAATGGGTCTAAGACTATTAACAAATATCATAGGATCTTCCTCATCGTCTTCCTGCTTCACCAGTGGATTTGGCATCACATTTTCCACCTTTTTCAGCAACTCAGCCATGTCAAAGTCCTCATCGTTATCAGATGTTGTCTTATTTCCTCGTAATTGGCTGCTGATCTCCATCAGGGTATCCATCTGCCCATTTGTGAGAGGCGCTATGTACCTTTCGCGAACATGATCGTAGAGAGATTTGTCCAGTACAGTTCCACGCATGTAAGCTGCATGTTCATCTTTCTCCCAAATAGCTTTAGTATCAGGCTCTGAGTTTTCCTCTGCTTCTCCGACCAAGCTTTGATCTGCTTGCGTCAATTCTTCTGTCGCTTGTCGCTTGAAAGATGGAGCAAAAGCAGACAAGCTACGGCTTCTCCTCTTCACCCCGCGTGGTGAATCAACAGCTTGTGGCGATTGCCGCATCGATGGTACATTTGAACTTGATGATATCCCAGCTTCTTTACGCACTTCTATAGGGACTAAATCCATACCAATATATGCCTCAGGATCAAACATTTCCCCGTTCTCATCGAAATATGATTTAGACGTCTTTCCGATTGGATATGGATTTGCTGGGTCTGCTATTTGTCCAGAATCGGTTTGAGGCTGCTGTTCCTCTTCATCGTCCAAGTCTTCATCATCATCATATTTTCTTCTGCAGATCGTGCTGCGCCCATCACAAAGTCTTCCACACTGCTCGCATATGCTTCGCCCAATGGTCCACCATAGACAGCCTCACGTAAAACATCACAACCTCGAGCTCCTAACTTTTTTATATCTTCAGGTTTTGGCTTCCAATCGCGCGAAGCTGCTTGCTCGAACGCAACGAGAACATCCAAAGGAGATGAAGATGGTTGCGTCGCACCCAAAGAGATGACTCCAGGCTTTCCACGTAACAATACTCTATGTGGCAGCGAAGATAATTCGTCTTGCAATGCACTTTCAAATGACTGGCCGTGTGTTAAGTGATGAGGAGGAAGTCTCGATCTTGTCGGTCCACCTTTCTGCGAATTGATGTGCGATGTCCATGCAACTGGGAGCAATCCGGGAAAAAGTCCTACATCAAGCGCATCCGGTAATCGTGCCAGATGAGCCCTTGGCCATGTCCAATCATCCAATGTAGCAAGACCTTCATCATCTCTCTCTTTTTCTTTGTCCTTCCTTGGAGCACGACCTTTAGGTGTAGAATCATCCTTTTCATCATCTTTGACCTTGTCTTTCTCCGCTCCGCCTTCGCTTTGTTGTAGGCGAGGCCATGCCATTGGAATGTTTGGAACCTTACCTTCGAAAACCCAACCGCTGGAAACAGAAAAAGGTAATTCTTTCTGTTCTGGCGTTCTGCCTTCCAAATCGTATGTACGACGCAGAGCAAGATTGTGGCACGCCGACTAACGCAGCTGCGAAGCCGTCCATCGTATCTTTGATATTTCGTTCGATCGTTTGTGCATTAGGTAAAATATCAGGATGGAGAGGCACGAGTGATTGGATGAATGGAAGGAGCACATCTGGCCAAAATCTGAACCACTAGGTCTCAAAATTGCCCGACGTTCATCCTCTGTCAAAGCCTCTAGATCGATTGCCCCATCCCGTCTGTAGAATAGAGAAATAAGGCTTGCGACTGCTCCACTTGACGTACTGACAGGAGCTAATTGCACTTGCGAATCTGATGCTGTGTTTTGTATCTTTGACGATTCCCCTTGGAAGCTGCGCCAGAGACACCCAATATTGCTACGATAGCACTCTGTCGATTCAGAAGCTTCTTGTTCCTTTTTGCTGTCTTTCGCCGTATACCAGATTTCCGTCGCCGCCTTTTTCCACCCACGGTATCTTTGCTTTTTTTGCTGACAGAGTCATCCACGGAAACGCTCTGCGCCCTTGAACTGGTGCCGTCGTCGTCATCATCATCATCGTCGTCTTCGTCATCATCATCATCGTCGTCGTCGTCTTCTTCGTCATCATCGTCTTCACTTTCGTCCTCCTCTTCATCACTGTCATCCTCATCAATCTCTTCTGCTTCATTCTCAGAAGCTGCATTCGACATATTTGATTCTGGCTTGATCTCGTGCTGAAGTCGCGAGGGCGTCATCAATCTAGGTGTATTTGGTCCAGGGGTAGTATTGAATGAAGAACTTTTTCGTATCTTTAGACTTATCCGATTTCTTGGTGCACTTGATGCAGGCGATTGCGACTGTCGTATCCTTTCCTTCTCAGCCTCTGCTGCTACTGCCGCTTCTGCTTCAGCAATTGCCAGCCATTCTTGTACTGCTGTTTCTTCTTTCGCAAGAGCTTTTAACCCCAATCCGCCAATTTACTCGCTTCAGTATGGATGATTGCACTCGGTCCATCTATCGAATTAAAGTATTGTGCATTGCCAGTGACAAGAAGCATATCTTCTTTGAATAGGTTTATAGTCGTATAAACCCCTGCTTCTAGCTTCTTTTGCATTGTGCCAAAGTCCATAGGTCTTTTGATGATCGTATAATAATTTGGTACTTCTGCAGAATTGACAGGTTGCGCAAAGAAGAGATATAGATCACGCTTTTGCAATTGTTGTAAGACCTTTGTCAAAACCTCTTGAAGAGGCTTTGGCTTTACTCTCTTGATCGGTGTTGAGCTCATGTTCGTCATTGTGAATTACTCTATAGGAGCGTGAAGTGACTTGGAAGTCAATTTGAGGTTTGATACCGTTGCTAGAATAATTCAATCGGTTCAACTTTTCTCTAACGTTCAATCTTCCTATCCCATCAGCCAATCTTTGCTTTCAATCACCACCAATACTCCCACCTATGCGATCCGCCTGACGGAGAATTCCGCTGTTACGAATCCGCCCCACCTCTTTATCTACCCATCCAATTCGTATGATGATCGTTTTAGGATTGCAAAGTAGACGTCTACTTTTATTGACGTCTTTATCTGCAATACAGTTCGATTGGCTTTTTAATCTTTTGCTTGCCCCGTGCTTTTTTTATTTCTCTACTGTACTTTTCTTGATGGCTCCCAATGATCTCTAAACTTTGGCTCTCTTTGGCTCAACCTGGGAGAGGGGATCTCGATGAATGCTGAAGTGTACGAAAAAATAAAAACAAAGCGTACGTCTGGGTGCGCGCGCTGTGCTCAAACTGCTTAAGTCAGGATTTAAGCTATAGACTGGGCAATAAGCAGCTATTCACGTGTGACTAAGCCTAAGACTAATTGTGCATATGTAATCGAAGGATAGTTGCTCAAACATAAAGAAAGAGAAAGCGCCCAGATAATGTAGATTATAGGGTATAATAGTCTACGTAGGTAGATAAAGAAAGATAAAGTGTGTGCATTAATTCTGCATGTCGACAGTGAGGGTGCATACAGGCAAAAGGAACTGATACACTACGGGCCATAAATTAATTTGTACCAATGGCAACGTTCCTGGCTTACCCCACCATCATTTTGTTCCATTGCTCCAAAAGGAGCGCCTTGCCTGTCGATAGACGGAGAGGAAAGGAGAGGCAAAATTTATCAAGAATAATGGCCATCATCAATGCAAAAAGAATTGAAGCAGAAGAGGAAGCCGAAAGAAATTCACGTCGAGATGTAGAAGAATATGCTGCAAGACACGACACAGCATGGCAACAGCCACCTCCAGCGTATGAAGAAACAGCAGCAGGGGAATCATCCACTTCTACCAGTGCTAGACCTGGGAATTCTAGTAGACGGAATGATGAAATTAATGTAACCGAGAGAGAAAGGATACAGGAAGAAGAACTCTTTCGTCAACAAAACAGAGATCAACACAGAGAAAGAAGACGTGAAAGACGAAGGAATCAATCCACTCGATTTAGAGAAGATGATATCGAGCGAGATGCAGAAGAAGAAGAATCAGATGCTGAATCGATGCCTTTGCTTACCAGAAGACAAAAATTTTACTAAAAAAGAAATTACGATTTAATTCAAAATATCGGAGGTCGTGTAGATTTATGGCAGCACTTCTGTTAATCGCAATTGTGATTTTATTATTCTTTGATCTATTCACAAATAATGGAAACGGTAAAGGAAAGATTGAGCCTTGGCCAACAGATGGTACACCCGTTGAAGGACCTCATTGGACTCCCATCGTAGAGGCACCGCGTGATGAATGGATCTCGCCAAATATACAGCAGTATACGTGCAATACATCCTTCTCTTTACCGGCCAATGCTTCTTTGTCATTCGTGAGAGCCCATGGTATCGCATTTACCGGACTTTTACGTACAGGATCAGCGGATGAAATAACGGAAAAAGAATGGAACGTTATACATGGAGGTCCTGGATTGGATCGGATAGCTGTAGTAGTACAAGCTCGATTCACACATCCAAAACTTCTCGATTTGGTCACATTGAATCGGGTGATCGACGATAAAGACCCTAAGAATATAGCTGAAGGAGTCAGTCTCAATGCTTATGGCATACCTATAAGAGGTAATGAATTCTCTCTTTTACAATCAACGTTCTTTTACCTGATCCTACATTCCGGTCAAAAGATGGATTGGCAAGGGATGGAACCTCATTTATTCCAGGCCTGGATCTATTTGCAGACAATTTACGAATCGTCTTTGAAGGCTTTGCTCAGCCTTATCGTGATGGAACTATTCCTGGAGTAACTTTTGGAAGAATTTTAGCGAATGCCCGAATAGCAGGAATATCACTTGGAATGAAGTTGCTCGCAAATGAGTCAGTAAGCATGAGAGTTGAAACAGGTCAAATTCGTGACATATATTTCACGGAAGTATTACCTTTCACTATTGCTGCCCCACGTGTGGATTTGCTAACCTTGAACGGGCCTATTTGGATTTCAGGCGTTGTAGCAATCGAAGAAATTAAACTACATACTATTTCTGGAGGTCTAAATGTCAGTCAAATTGCTGTTGCCAAAAAGGTGCTCTGTACAACTAGAGATGGTGTGTTGGGTGGCAGATATAGCGCACTTGATTCATTTTCGGCTTCAACAACAACTGCGGATGTAAGGGTAGATGTTGTGGCACACAGATACCTACAAAAAGTATATTCATAAAAGTGGTTTACTCTCTATTATTGACCCTGACAAAGCGGATAAAATTATGAAGGAGCTCACAGAAAAGTTGTCTTGGAGAAAGCTAAAAGTTGAAGCCTACACACAAATGGGAACCTCTTTAGTCAATTACATCGATCAGGACTCAGAGACTCAATTATATTCTAACGTAACATCTATAACAGGCTTGGTCGACGTGACTCATTCGCGTGCTTTTGAAGGAAGCTTCGAAGTGGAAACGATGATTGGAACCATTACTGTTCAAGAACCGGATTATGGAAAACCTGAGAAAAGCAAAGCATTTTTTGTGGATCTTGGTGGTGGCGAGGGAAAGGTTGGAAAATATATCAAAGGAAGAGTTTGGTTCTTCAGTCACGGTTGGGATGATGTTGGTCCTGATCGCAATTACGGGCATCCACTTTCTCATTCGATAATGTATAGCAATATCGGTCGTATTATGGGTACGTTTAACTAGTTATTTTTTACCCTATTTCTTTTCATGTATATCATATGTTTATTATGTATTGTACGATTCAATTATACCTTCCATGATGGATTTTCTATTATACAATGCTTTTCAAATTTTGCAAATGTTCTCTCAGTCTACCAAAGCCCACATCATATAAACTGCTATACTGCGGAATGGAGCCCATTGTGCTGCCAATGCTTCCATTTCGGGAGGGCTGTGTGGGCGGAAATGTCAGTGAATTGATACAAAAGTCAGCAAAACAAGCAAAACACTCACGTCAAATATACGTTTCCTTTGCCTTTTTTCCTTCTCGTCTAGTCTTGAGTAGAGAAGGAGAGATTCCTTCAGGTAGCTGTGGAATGATTTGATTATTATTATGACCATTGGTAGGAGGTGCGTTGATGTGTGGTCCAGTTTCATGCTCATCTTTAACATTATCAATATTTGGAATCTCTCTTTCAACTTCAGCTTGTGATTCGGTCAAATGATCTTCTATTACGGGTACTTTTTCTTGAGAATCATGAATATTGTCTTCCTTTTTCAACTTTGCTTGTTTTTCTTTACGTTTCTTTTCTTCAATTCTAATTTGATTTGAATTTGAAGTGAAAAAGATTACCATTCCACGTTGAACGCCTAAATCACCAACGGGTAAAATATTTCCCCTTCTCAATGCAAACATTAATAACATTTCAGCTGTCCATCTTCCAACACCTTTAATCTTTACCAATTCGGCAATACAATCTTCTTCATTTAAAGTGATTATCTTTCTCGCATCTAATCTACCATCACTAAACCTTCTTGCAACATCTTTAACGTATTTCACTTTTGCTCCACTCAAGCCTGCCGTACGTAAGAATGCGTCTTCGGATTGACAAACGTCTATAGGATGAGGAAAAGGTAATGAATCCCTTGGAATAGCGTCAAAATTTGGCTTTTCGGGTAAATCGGTATGAAATAACGAACAAAACGATAAACGATCACCCTTGCTGCTAACCAGCTTACTTGTTGTCCTAAAATGGATGTTGCCAATGTTTTAAATAAATCCAATTCTCGTACACGACCATCAACTAATTCTTGATATGGCTTCAATTCGATCTGATCAAGAATTGAATCAAATCGAGAATCAATAGAACGTAAGTGTGAAACTGCTTCATCCAAATCGAATGGTAATCTAGGATAATCAATCGTTGTCGCTTTACTGACTTGATCACGACTTAATAGAGGTAGCTGTTCTTCTTCTGTAACCTCTACCTTTGGCATAATTCTTCGCTTTTTAGGAGAAGGTGTTTTGGTTCCTTTTCGACATCTTTTTTCCCATTCACTTTGCTACTGATTGTAGATTTTTGTCGAACAAAATTTTTCGCAATACTTTGTTCTGGTTTAGGCGGAATAATGATTTCATTATTTCGTTTTGTTTGACGTGTTCGTAAAGTGACCATTTCTTTTACTCTTATTCTTTGAAATAGCAGATTAAATTTTGTTCTTGTATTGAAGATGGCCAGCATTCAAATTTTGATGGATGCAAAATGTGAAGATTGTTCTCAAATTCAATACTCTGCTCAGCAAGGAATATGCGTACATGCATGCATGCAGCCAGCTCTCCACACTACAGATATTCGTGCGTTAGCGTCACAACTCACAACAGAACAGGACTTTTTTTCCTGCACTGCATCAATGTATCCGTCCGTATGCTTCCCGCCTCTTTACTACTTAAGGTCAAATCAGACAAAACATTCTCTTATTTTGAAGAAAGATGTAATGATCCCATTAGCATAGGCAAAGTGATGATAAGCAAGTTAATAATACAGGTAAAAGAAGAATTCAGTCGGAATGAAGAAGTCGAAAGAAGGAATTATCGCGCATAATAGAGATTGAATGTTGTTGGGTATCCAACGTTCCACATTATACTGACAATGCTAAAGCTGCAATAAAGGCAACCGATAGAATAGCTCCTGAAGCAGCATTCAAAGACATAGCACCATTGCCTGCAGATCCACCTTGAACCATAACGAGATTAGGCTTTTGTCCTTTTTTGGATACGGCATAATTGGCAGAATATTGATTAGCAAAACCGCATGTACCTCCGAAACTCTTTGTACAAGCCTCTTTGCAATCATTACGTTCTTGTGTAGTACCTCCTGGAAGTGCGCATGCATTTGTGCAAGTATTACCACGACGTAAACAATCCTGGAATTGAGCTGGCCAGTTCCATTGTTTTAGATTTGTTGATCCTTTCGTACATGTACACATGATTGCCATCGTATCAACGTCACAAAAGTTGTCCTTTATTTTTGCATCTGCATCAGCGCAACCTGCTGTTGAGCAAAACTTTGTTTGTTGATTACAAATGATTTGTCTTTGAGCAACTGTTTCGTTCATTAAACTATAATTGATCTTTGGTAGGTTTGCTGTATCAACATCAGTGTAAACGAATGGAACACTATTTTGCATCACAAACCCAGGAGGGAAAGAAGCGGATGCGGTTGGATTTGGTAGTGTAAAGTTAGAAGATGCCGTTAGAGAAGAAGTTGAATTTCCGCTTGCAGATGCAGTACCGGAAGAAGCAGCGCTCGATGCTATGGAAGGTGAAGATTGACCTTGAACTGAAACGATTATTGTAGCCAAAACGACCAAAAGTGAAGAGAATGAAGTCCGCATCGTGATTGAAAGATTGTATGGTTGACGAGAGGAGAGGGATCGGAAAAGTGAGAAAGTTTGAAAATCACGAAAAAAGGCAGAGAATTCGATTAATTTGTCTTTTCACGATGGGTATATTTGAAAGTCAAAGAATGCCTCTTACTCTTTACCTATCTGCTCCAATAGAATATTAGGGCGGACGGATGGAGAAGAGTAGTTAATGTTGAGAATAATGATGAGAATACAGGTGGTGATGGAGCCGCTTTCAATCAATTAGACCAAATGCACTAAATCAAATTGATGTGTACAATGGGAAATTGTCTCTCGCGCGATTTTCAAAGAAAAAGGCACTAGCCAGCTTATTGCTTATATAAGGTTCTCACATATCGATTGAAGAGAAACTTGGCTAAGTAGTTCTACTCTTACCAGTCGGCTCAAATAAGGCTATTTAATTCCCTTCGACTTTCTTAATGATGCCGTACGGAAATATGTTCATCCTAAATGATTCCCATTAGAAAAATTCGACAAGCCTACAAATCATTTTTAAAGGTCCGTGTGCGTGTGTGTGTGCAAAGGTCCAGTCGCGGGCTCAAAGTGTACATTTTCAGTAACCGTCGACGGAGCCGGTTCTCTATCAGGATTTTCGGCTTCGTATTGGTAGGGTCGGAAGAAAGATAGATTTCGCATGCAATACTTGTATAAATAGTCATTGCAAAATTATATATAGAAAAAGTATATTCCTTCGGCTTGTGATTTCGAAAAAAGGTAAATATGTAGTAGATGTTATAATTATCTAGCTTATGTGCATACATATGTCAACTTTCTTCTAAAAGTAGGCTATGTAACTGAGCTCAAGTGTAGGTCGGCGGAGTAGAAATTGTTTATTTACACAAGGAAGCGCAGCGCGCCTGCGCAGACGGAAAGGCGTAAAGAACAAGTGTATCGAACGCGTTTTATCACAAACAAGACTTTAGCCTACAACCCAAGCTTGGCTAACAGTGCTCATGTTCAGATAAAAGTAGACTTTGTATGTATGTAGATCCTGTACATAACCCCTAAACGCATTGGTTAGTGTCGTACATATTCTTTCCTTGTTGGTGTGTTGGTGTTGATGTTGTTCATCAATTCACTGTACGTACATAAACAAATGATAAGAATAATGATGTGTATGTACAATTGTGTAAAGGGAATAACAAAATTATCAGCCACTTTTACAAATATTTTACCTACGGCAATTTGAAGCCTTGAAGGCGTTGGGCTGCAATGTATGCATTTGAGTGCGTTAGCCCGTGTGTGCATGTACTATCACTATTCTTTCTTTCCTACTTCATCATCACTTCAACAATATCACATTATTGCTTGTACATTATATCAAATAATATCTGACAAAAGCAAAAGGGTTTTTCTTCTTCTTCTTTCAATCGTCTCGGCTCTCCGCCTTCCATTTCATTAAAATTTTTACACTGCCCCGAGAAAAGTGAAGCGAAAATTCTTGGCAATTCATTCTCGGATCTCCGTCGCCCGTCATACAATCGCATAATTAAGAAAAAAGCAAAAGGTCAAATTGTTATAAGGAAAGATATCAAAGACGAATAACATACGTACATCAGGATCCTCTCGTATCTGGCTGAAAAAGGTGTAATAACGATGGGCGCAATCGCCTCAAGGCCAGTATTGCACAATATCGAAACTGCATTATTATCAGTAGCACAATTGATTGATACAGTCGTACGTGCATT
Organism: Hemileia vastatrix; assembly: GCA_030280995.1. Lineage (NCBI taxonomy): Eukaryota > Fungi > Basidiomycota > Pucciniomycetes > Pucciniales > Zaghouaniaceae > Hemileia > Hemileia vastatrix. The sequence goes on along the minus strand of JASXTE010000691.1, from coordinate 18,175 downwards.
TGAATATCTCTTATCAGTCATCATTTCAAAATGCGTTCATCCATCTATTTATCGTCACTTTTACGTTTCCACTCCAACGAGCGTAAATGCAGCAGATTTGAACGAAGCCGATAAAGAAGGTTTAACAAGAATTTGTACAAATGAAGGTGTATGCTATATTCCAGCAACTAGACTTGAACAACATCGTCAATTACGTAAACAAAAACAAGATGATCGTTTGAAAAAGCGAAAGATGCGTGCCGAATGGGCCGCTGCAGGATTAAACGTTGATGAAATGGCAAGGGAAGAAAGAAGGAAGGAAAAACAGAGAAAGCAAAAGACTAATAATAAGCTAATGAATCTTATGCGGAAAATGAAGAGAAGAAGAATAAGCTTAGTAGAACATCTACTGCAGATGATCAATCTACTCAACCAGTATTGCTATCGGAAAAGAGTACCAAAGAGGAGAAACCATTATACGTTATGGGCAATGTACCTCGACGTTCGGCAGACATTAAGAGAAATAGTCAGCAAAACAAGACCGAACATGAAGCCAATCAAGAAAATGATGCGCACATTCACTGGGCAAAGAGTCATCGTACCAGTAGACCATTGACGGCAGTGAGAGAAGCATCAAACGATCACGGTGCAATCGTAGACCCTCCTAAGTTCCGAGCAAGGCTATCACAAGACGGCAAAGGCCTACCGAACGGGATGGCAGATGTTTTCGAAATGAATGAAGTGTCTCGCGGTAAAGAACAAAAAGAACGTAAACGTCAAAATAGCGTTCCATCTGCACCAAGATTCCACGGGAAAAAGTCACAGCCAAGTGTTGAAGCAGTATCTGCTTCTCGTATAGCGTCTAACGTGCAAGATATCAAAAGCAATTCCGTCGATAATGCACATTTGCCAAACGAATTTCAAAGAGGGCATAGGCCGAGCGCATCCTTGCCTCCATTGATGACTTCAACAACTGCTTTAAGATCACACAATATCTCAGTGCCAATTTCACCTGCTCTCATTCAACCCAAACCAAGGAGAGCAATAGATACAAATTTTGAAGGCGGTTCACCTTTATTCGCTCCACCTTCTCTTCATAGTCCAGCGATCACTGCCGGTTCCTTACGTTCTGCAGCAACACCACCTCCTGCTTTTTTGAACAGGAATCGAAATTCGATCGATCTTGCTAATGCAGCTCCTATTTCAAGAGGTGGTACGCCAAGCGATAATGATGCAAGCAGTATTCGTAGCAAAAGGAGTGTGACCACAACTTCAACTCCACCTCCATATGTCGTTCATCTTGCAGATAAGGCTTGTAAGAGTAGATGGGAATCTACCGCCAAAGAACGAAAAGGTTGGAAAGGGGAAGTAAAGCGTATAGCTTTGAATAAAGTACACGAACAAAGAACAGCACATCGATCTTCGGTGAGCCTACCTTTGAACGAGAAAAAACTTAATCAGTAATATAGCCAATCATCTTTCAGTATATACATCCATTAACGACTTTTTAACGAACTTTCATGAATATACCATGTAGAGCAATAGAGTTATTTGCAATACAAATTAAATGCACACACAAATTTTATAATTTTCGATCGATTGAATTATCATGCTTTACAAGAGAGTAAATCATACCCAAGCATACATTCCATCACATCTACTTACTCTAAGTGAGATGTAGAGGGAAAGCATGCGTTTTTCATATAATATATGGTGGTGATGCATAATGTCTGGAATCCTGGGCGAGATCGTGCAGACATGCAAATGAGATTGTATGTGTGTTGAAGATGCTGTAAAGTGTTTGAATGTTATCCTTCATAGAAAAACGTGCATCCATCCACCTAAAAAGAAAGGTTGTACAATGATTGAGAAAAGAGTCGTAAGAAACAAGGCATAACATGGGTAAATGAGGACATAAATCCTTCTTTACTTCTTGGCAGCGGCAGCTTCTTCTTCCTTCTTCTTTTCACGGGCAGCCTTGGCACCAGCGTTACGGTGAGTAGCACGAGCTTCACGCAAGACACGGAATGCGGCAACTTCCTTCTCTTCAGCAGTGATGGCACGAGGCTTCTCAGCAACGACACCGGCGGGGATGGGGAAGGCAGCAGTTGTGTCACGGGTGATGTCAAGAGATTTGATGTCTGGCTTGTTACCCTTGTTCTTCTTGGTGGTAGCTGGGATGACGACGACGCGGTCCTTGTATGCCTTGATACGTTGAACGTTGAGCTTCAAGCTCTCTTCGGAACGGTTACGGCGGCGGTGGTCGACTGGGATACCGATTGAGCGAGCTTCATGACGACCGATACCGGCAGCCTTGATCTCGTCCAAAGTGAAACCTTTTCCTTCACGCAATTTGGTGTTGTATTTCAATGTTGGGCAACGAACAGCGGGACGAAGAGACTTCAATGGCTTAGCACCCAATTTGGCAGCCTTGACAGCACGGGCATCACGTCTGCGCTTCTTTGCTCCGGGTTGGTCGAACCAAACCTTGACCCGTCTTTGCCAGTCCTGTGAAATAGAAAAATGTGGATGGGTCAGTATATGATGTGAGAGATTTCAGTAAGGGAAAGAATCGAATCAGGTAGCTAGAGTAGAGGCGAAGATGATGTAATAACAATATTGGAATCGGTAGGTTCGTTATCGCAAAATGTTGGAGAGTTTGTCGACATCATAAAACCCGTTTTGACAAAGGTAACCCAATCAGGCTAGCCAAACATGCAGTTCTGTATGACATTGTTCAAATCGTTGACCCAAGATAAAGGCTGTGTCGAGCTCGTACATCATCTCCATCGCCGGATTTGCCATCGATCAAACTCCATCTACATCATCCATTTTATTTTCCTTCTACTCTCTCTAGCCACGACTCGATCTTTTTTCATCCAAGAATCGTAATACATACCTTGCGGAAATGGTTGTTGGCAAGAATGTTGTTGTGGTGGACCGCCATTTTTGTCGATTCACACGCCTTGAGGGGTTGATGTTGGTGGTGGTGATATGATTTGCAAAACGGTCAATCAATCGTTTGGATTGACACTGAGAATTCTCGTAGTTTCAAGCAGCAGCAGCAATAAGGGAAGAATGGACAACCTAACTCACATTGTGCCTACCTTCCAGCTTAAAGCCTTGTTACACTCTTTGAATACAGTATTCTCGCCTTACTTTACCTGCGCATCTTAGTTAATTCAGCAAGTTGTATTGATTTAACAATACATTTCTAGCCACTGAACGCGTATCTGTATTCGAGCTCAATACAAATTATTGCATACGTTTACCAGTCTGCGGCCATACCGCAGGAAAAATTCTTTGGAGCGCTACATAAATTTGCCTTGCAAAACACGTGCTGGTTTACCAAATTTTTTAGTCCACATTTCCCAGAAATTGATGCGCGTGTAGCTTCGGCCGAAAAGGCACCTCTGTTGCCATCATTGCCATACTGAGGGAGGCATGAATGCACTTCAATTTGAGAATTGTCTCCTTTGGATGAATGTGAGCGCTCTCACAATCGACATTTTCATGCTCTAAAGATGTATGAAGTAGAAATTCAATCAAAAGATATCAAACATTGTATGTGATTTTTGATTCCAAGAATAAAGATAATACAAATGCAACGATCACGGGTCTTGTATGTTTTCATAAAAAAGAATAAGAAAGTTGATGGGATTAAAGAAACTTCTCTGTTTATCTGATAGCAGGCTTAAGCAAAATAAAATAAAGATAACTATGATTGAGAAAAAAAGCACGACCTATTGAATGGAACAACCGTGATTGAACCACCATGTCTGGCGTAATTGTTCGATCCAATGAACGACAATGCAAAGTCGCAAACGAGAGCTTCTAATCGGAAGAAGTTTAGCTTTTTCATGTTCATCAATTGGCATCACCAAAGCCATCCAATAACCAAATGCGGCCACATTGGAAGGATCAGGCATTGGACCATACGTATCATTCAAACGTGTCATGAGCCATGGTGCCGATCCCGATCGCAATGTTTCAATGAATGAACTGCAAACACCAATTAGTTCAGATGTTGGACGTTGAACGAATGTTGAAGCTGCATTCACGGTTGTTGGACTACGTTGTTCTCCTATCGCCGATTCCCGTCTACCACGATTGAGAGAATCAAGACCGATAGCAGCTTGGAAAGCAGCATGTGCCTCTCGAGCTTCAGCTAATGTCATCATCGAAGTAGAATCAGCCGAAGATGGAGAGGAAGAAGTTGCACCACTCGATCCTGATACATTTCCACTTTCGGAGCTACGATTGCCACGATCTGAACTTCGCGGTGAAGATTCTGTCCATAAGTCAAAGTTACCCATAGAAGCTTGTTCTAGCTCGTATTCAGCTTCAGCAGAGATGTCGTCCAATCTTTCGATGCGTCCGACCGTGTAACCATCCAAGCTACCTTTTTCCATTACACGGAATCGGTGCGAGCCAACTGTCTCAATCATTGAACGACCATCTGGAAGCATTTGAACCGTCTTGATTTCCAGCATTGTTCCGTAAGCTGACATACCTGGCGTACTGCTTGACATATCTTGAGAATGCATCGTCATTCCAAATCTTGGGTGACCACTTTCGAGGCAACGTCTGATCATCAATCGGTACCTTGGTTCGAAAATATGCAAGATTGTAGGCATAAATGGAAAACCAAGAGTACAAACAAAGATTGGTGTAGACAATAGAGATTCGCGTTCTTCGTTCTCAATGGCTAGCTTACGCTCTTGATACATGTTGGCCATACCCCAGATATTAGCATCAGATCCTTCTTCCACCTGTACAACACCTTCCTCCTTATCTTTGCGCGTGATATTAGCACTCATCAACTTGACAAGTATTGAACTACAAGGATGCTCTTGGAAAAATGAAAACGGCGGCATATCAGCCCGACAAAGAGGACAAGAAGTTGAATGATCCAAACTTCTCGAAAAGCATCGACGACAGAATGTATGTCCGCATGGAGTCGTGAGCGGTTGATAGAGTAACATGTAGCACAATTGACATTCCATTATATCCATCATTTCCGTATGGAAATTATCCAAGATCGCTTGTCGAGATGAGAATGGTTGTTCCAAAGCTTCATCATCATCCAATTCGGCTTCTTTGATAGTTTCGGCCAAAGAACCATGTGATAGTTGGGTGTAGGTGACTGATTGTTTTTGCAAAGTGTATCGTCGGACACGTTTGTCACGTTTATGAGTTTCACCTTGTCGAGCAAAAGCTCCACCAATTTCATCATCGTCGTCATCAAAGAAGCCTTCATCTGTAGCAATAGTTGTTTGACCACTTCCTTCATACGTTTTCTCATCGTAATCTGACTCAAATTCGTCCTGACCGTTATCGTCTCTTTCATCTTCTTCATCTGTCAATCCTTCGATTACAGCAGAAACACCACCGACGGTACCAGTGTCAACGCCTTCTTCACTGGCGCCCATCACAGCTAAGAACCTTTCATCAATTTGTGTACGTGTATCATCTTGAGCAGATCGGGTATTAGTTCTCTGCCTATTTCCTCCCATTCTCCGTCTACCGCGACTAGATCCTGTGCTACGATGAAGATTAGGTTGCGATTGTCGATGTGTGAAGTGACTTGGCACTTCGGGTATATTTGCAAAACGGCGTAGGGTATCGATTGCCTTTGAAAGTGTTACATCAGTTCGTAATAATGATGATTCTTTTGAAATATGCTGTCCTTCTGTGCCATATCTTGAGATAGCATAATTAGTGGAAAATGATTGTCTCCTTTGTGGTCTAATAACGCTCAGGCTAGAGCTATCTTGATTTGTAGGGACAACGAATGCATCAAGAGGTAATTGACCTGGTCCATCGATTGCATCATCTGCCACCAAGTTTGTGGATTGACTTTGCTGTGCAGTATCGGCTCCAAATGTAGCCATGTGACCCTTCCATATTCCGATTCCTCTACCAATTGCACTTCTGGAGCATCCGACTAGCGGACATGCTACCACCGTTGTTGCTAGTGGTAACCGCGGTGGTAGATGAGATGTGCTCGGCATCGAGACTGCAGAATCGGTCATGTCGTTCGTCGGTCTGATCTTTTTCATAATACAAGCTAGGCATGAGCTATGACCGCAGGGTAAAGTGACAGGTTCTCGTACAGGTTGATGACATGATGGACATTCGGTTAATTGAAGCAAATGCAGAGCCAATGTTCTAGCAGACATCCTAGGTGCGTCGAGAAAGTCCATATCTGCCGCCATTACTTGTGCTGCAGATGATAAGGTCGATGTTTGTATTAAAGAATGTTCGCCAATACCTTTGGCGGTAGGGTTCGCATGTTCATCGGTAGTTGTCATTCCGTCCTACAAGTTCTATTTCTTCTTTTAACTCAATTGATGAGATTCAAAAGTGAAAATCGAACAAGTGTTTTGGGGGGTTGAACGGCAACCCTATATAATGTAATAATGATCTATTTTGCAAATATTGTATTATCGATGTGTTATCCAATGTCAAGTCGATTTAGATCGCCCTTCAATGCTATATGATGACGATTCAATTCAATGCTGTCTCCGCAATTCAATTGGTCAATTGGTCGAAAGCGCGTTCGAGATGGAAAGATGTCTTTTAATATGATGGCAAAGGATGAACGTAATGATCAACAAAAACGTTTGGTATTCCAATACTCCATGATGATATGCGAATTAGGTCCAAAAGGTAAAATCCATAGGCCGCCACCTTTTTTTTGACAAATAAGATGTATGCAGGAATTTGGTAAGCTCGATTTCTACGCTTATCAAATCAGAGATCAGACGTAGAGTGAGCGATTGACTTAAAATTGCATCTTGAGGGCCCGATTTGTAGCGCAGCGCTTAGGGCTTTAGGCCTAAGGCTTTTTTTACCTATTAACGTACCATTTTTGAAAAATGTCGCCGTTCATGTACATAGTCTACATCTCTGTCCTGCGCCGCGCACCCTGCAATGCTGCTTGTCTAAGCAGATGCGATACGCTTTTGCTTCGCCGACGTGCTGATGCTTATGCTTAAAAAATGCACATACAGGGCTACAGTTTTACCCGGTCTATGGTACTGTCACAAAATAGAGAGACACCTGAGGATAAATTATCATAATCACCTATTACGCCTAGAATAATACGATTATGTTCATGATTTGATAAACACTCAAAACATGATTGGCTTAGATGACAAGATATTATAAATTCCTGAAAGGAGCTGATTAATAGAGCTTACACTTTCCTTAATCTAACTTTTGATAATTACGAAATCAACGGGTAAACAAGTTTTTGTATTGTCTCATGTAAACATAATACGGGAATTTATCTTGCCTACCTTATTACATACATGCATGAAGCCGGAGAATGATCGCCTAGTTTACAGCGTACTTTTCCTCAAACGCGCGTTTTTGAGCATAAAAGAAGTTGCTGTCCTGCTGAATAAGCAGAAAGCTACATAATTGAGAACAATTTATGAAGTACGCTAAAATATCAAAGCAGCTTTTTAACTTTTTTTTAGAAAGACTTCACCCGACCTTCATCCGAGTAGCATTTTCAGCATGTCTCATAACTTCAATCATGCGATCGGTATACTAGCGAGGAGTACAAATGGAACTCAAAGATTAAGTTCGAGTTCATCATCATCATCATCATCATCATGTATCAGAAGCATACATCTGACTCCGATCGTAAGGCTACAAAAAACAGTTCAAAAATCTGATTCAGGAAGAGTAATTCGTGATGAAAATATAAGAGCAAGAAGGGTTAGATTAGTTGATCCACAAACGAATGAATTAATGCCAGGACCATTCAATACTGCCGAATTACTCGCTTCCATCGATCGAACTCGTTTTACATTGCAGCAGGTATCACCGGGTAAATTCATTGAGCCTACACCAAAGCAATCGATTGCAAAAGAAGAAGAAGAGGAAAAGTCCGGACAATCTACAAGAGGTTGGAAAAGTCATAAAAGATCTGCAAATCCAAAGGAAGATGAAGTCGCAACAAGAAAACCAGATCCAGTCAGAGAAGAGCCGCAGAGGGTGATGACGTTGGATGATTTACCAATCGTAAAATTGATTGATAAAAAAGTGGAATATGAAAAGATACGATTGGCAAGAAAGCAAAAGCAAGGAGAAACGGGGGAAGAATCTAGTTCAGGAGGTACATCAGTAAAGTCTGCAACAACACTTCATAAAAATGTCGTTCTTTCTTGGCAATCAACAACTCATGATATTCAACATAAATTACAACCGATAAGGGCAAATATGATCAAGCGTGGTGGTGGAGCTTCATGTACAATCACAATCGCTTCCAAGAAAGGGAAAGGTTCAGCGATAGATGAAGAAGGAAAATTAGCATTCTTGAATGAATTGGAAAAATACCTTTGCGATTGGTCAAATGCAGCAAACGTACTAGCAGAGGAAAGTGCACAACCATCCGAGGCGAAAAAGTTATCCTACTTTCCACGTAGGAGAGGTGATGTGGTATGGCAAAAGAACAATCGCACCGCAATTTTGATCGTGGAAGTGGCTCGGAGGTAGTCTAATATTTGTAATAGTAATAATAATCTATATTCAAACGGAAGCTGAACTGATCATTAAAATTTAATTCATCGAAAAGATGATAAAAGTGTGCAATACAACATTTTTCTATCCTTCTATCTACATTTTTCCTGCTACTTTGGCAACATTTGTCTTTGGCCAATCATATCCGTCATCAGCACGTTTAAATCCATACTTTTCGATAAATGCATCCAAACCAGAAGGTCCCCGACTACCATATTCGTATGATTCAGGCTTGAGCTTTCCATCATCGATAGCATGCAAAATTGGTGTAAAGATCTTCCAGCTAACGTCTAATTCGTCATCGCGAACAAAGTTACTGTGATCGCCGCTAAGTGCGTCTAAGATCAATGCTTCGTATGCTTCTGGTAATCTGAAATCGCTAAATCGGTCCTTGTATGTCAAATCCAAATCGGTAGGTATTGTTCCCATTTGCAAACCTGGAACTTTTGTGCAAATCTTTTCATAGATTGCTTCTTGTGGTTGAACACGCCAAACCAACTCATTTCTCTGTGCGTTATCAAATAATTTATTTTTGTCCTCTTTGAACTGAACACGAATTTCCACTTTTCCTTCGTTCAATGCTTTACCAGCTTTCATAATGAATGGAACTCCTTCCCAACGTTTGTTGTTCACCCACAAAGTCAAAGCGGCAAAAGTAGGGCAGTTGCTATCCTTTGGAACGGTGTCGTCATCCTTGTAGCCCGGCTTGCCCTTTGCGGCTGTATATTGACCCAAGAGTACATCAGATTCTTTGATTGGTGGAACGCTCTTTAAAACTTCCACTTTGGCATCACGGATGTGTTCTGCAGAGAATGATTTGGGTTTCTCCATTGCAACCAACGACAAAACTTGAGACAAGTGGTTTTGTTGAATATCACGCACGATTCCGAATTCATCAAAGTATCCACCCCGTCCTTCAGTACCAAAAGGTTCTTTGAAGGTAATTTGAACGTTGCTGACCAAATCTTTGTTGAGTACAGCATCAATAATTGGGTTTGCAAAGCGGGTGACAAGCAAGTTCTTGACCATTTCCTTTCCAAGATAATGGTCAATTCTGAACGTCTCTTCTTCCTTCCACAATTCCTTCAATTTACCCATCATCTCTCTTGAACTTTCCAAATCTTTTCCGAATGGTTTTTCGATGATGATACGGTTGTGACCATTCTTTGCATAACAATTCTTCTTCAAACCTTCTGCAACGACGGTAAAGACGTTTGGAGGCAAAGCCATGTAGAACAATCGACTTGCGCCATTTTCAAATTTGGACTCACGTTCTTCCATATCTTTGTTCAATTGTTGGAAAGCTTCATCTTTGTCATAAGCGCCAGCGGTTGTAAGTGCAAATATTCAAAAAGTCATCCTTCTTCTTCTTGTCTTCATCGGAATCAACGCCTTTCAAAAATTCGCCAATCTTTCCATGGAAAGTATCCTTGTCCATCTTTGTTCGTGCATATCCGATGATTGCGGTTGCCTTTGGCAGCAAGCTCAATTTGTAGAGGTTAAACAAGGCAGGGTATGTCTGTTAAAAGTGGAGGCGATGAAAGGAGAGTTTAGCATGAAATCACATTGTAGCTAGCACGAGCATTTCTTTTATTCTTACCTTCTTCTTTGCCAAGTCACCGGAAGCACCAAGGACTGCATTGTTGTAAGAGTAAAATGTTAGTAAGAGATGAAATGCTGAACAGACAAGCTTGTCTAGCAAATTTGCTCAACTTCAGAAGTATACGTACCGACAATGATTGTCTCTTTATCGAAAGAAGGTTGTCCGCTCATTTTCGAAAGTGTTAATTGACTAGAAAGTTAGAAGGAGTACGGCGTGAGCAAAATATCTCTCGTAAAGCGAAAGATGTGTGATGTTGGCCCTGTGGAGCTGATCATGATGTATGCTAATTTAACATTCTCATAGCAGGGATTCGTGCAAGTCAAACATTATACTCACGATAATCGGCAATTCCTGTAGCTAATCGAAACTTTCAAGCGAATGCAATCTCACAAGGGATGAACGATGATGGTAGATAGAAACACTTGGTTGTATTTTTATCTATCATTGTATTGCGAAGGTGTTATCCGTGCGTGGTTTTTATTGATAGGGCACTTCACCACACAAACTTTGCTTTCTTCCCATTTTTGTGGAAATTTTGCGCACGCACAGCGAATGACTAAATGCACTGCACATTGCGTTGGGGCTATAGAATTAACCCTTATCGATGATCTATGTGATGGGTGAGTAATCTGGCTGGAGAAAAATTATCATTTCGGAGAACCTCTCCCGCCAGCCGCCAAAAAGCGCGTACAAAATAAATAATAGGTGGAGGAAAATTCGGATTTTAGGCTCTAGACTAGATTACCGAACTTGTAGTTTTTATATATTTCCATCAGATTCATTGACGCTTATTTAAGCAATTGACAATTTCCAGTCCAATTGTTGACTAGCATCTGTTAGTGGGGTAATAAACTTTAAAGTAACACGTTCGAGCCGCAATACTACGATGTCATTCATTCAATCAAGCCAATCATTATGGCTGCTTCTTCAATGTCTGATCGTTTTAGGAGAGCAATTCAAAATGATGATTTGACAACGGCAAAAAGGATATATGATCGAATGTTGAGACAGTCTGAGGTGGTAGGCGGGTAGCAGTGGTGGTGACATCAAATTTGATATCAGAAATCAAGCAAGTCAACCGAATAGCATATACGATCCTTCTTCTGCTTCGAACTCACATGGACATACACATATTCATCACCATCATCAAATGAACGATATTCATTCAATGCACTCAACCGAAGCTTTAGGTAATTGTCTTGCTCTTTCTGCTGCTCAATTCAATACAGCAAAACAGAGCAGAGTGAGAGAAAGAAATCGAGAAGCTGTTCGAGTTAAATCAAGCTTAGCGATCGCAGTGGAAAATGGTGCGAGTATCGAATTGATTCAATGGATTTTGGAAATGGGTCATGAAAGAGGAGATTTTTCGCGTGATATACGAGGATGCACTGCTCTTTCTTTAGCAGCTCAAAGTAATCGTACAGATGTGATTGAAGCATGCTGTATCGATGCAGTTGCTCATGCTGCTACCTTGCATCATCAACGCTCGTTGATGTATTATGGATTTCGAAATAATATGAACGCATATTACGAAGATGGTGACGATGATTTAGAAGGGGATGATCGTAACTCGAATGGAAGCGGAGAAGGTAACCAATCAGATGGAGAGTTGAGTCCTGCTTTGACTCTCGTCACTGCAGCTGCTTCTACACCTTCTCGTAGACCTAGCCCAAGTCCTCTTTATCTCGCACGTACAGACCGAATCATGGACGGCAAAGAAATCAAGGAAGATTCACTTAAAGCAGAACATGATCTTGATGACGGAAAATCTTCCGCTGGAGGTTCAAGTGAGATGGATGACATTGTAGGAGTCACGATCACACGATTGCTCGATTGTCCCGATGAACTTGGCAGAACTGCATTATCACTTGCAAGTATGAAAGGTCATGAAGATGTAGTTCGACTTTTGCTCGAATTAGGCGCCACACTTGACTTAGGAGACTTTGAAGGGAATCGACCTTTGCATTATGCTTCAGCTTACAATCAATTGATCGTCGTACAGTTGCTCATCGAGCGTGGCTGTTCATTTGCAGCAAAGAACGTCCTCGGATTTACTGCAGCGGATTATGCTTGGAATGCTTCTCTCAAAAGCGCCTTAGAGGCATTTGCAAGAGCTCAATTTGATGTTCAACGAGTTCGTATTCGTCGAAAGGGTGGTGGAAGAAATGAGGATGCGCCACCATACCTACGTCAACATGCACCACAAACTAACAGCAAAGTCGTTAATACACCTTCACAACAAGATCATACCCATAACGAGAAAGCCAAAAGTGTTCAATCTCCATCAATCTCAAAGAGTTTGGGTATTTTCCCTGCTCAATTACCGCAGTCTTCACCTGAAACATCTCTACCATCATCTCCACAACCGCCGAGTCAACCTAAATGACATCACATTTACGAGAGTTGTTCTGAGCAGTTACTAAAAACGTCATCATTTCATTTGTATCATAAACATTTATGAACTATAAAACAATGTACTTCTCTTTGTGCAGCAACGCAAAAGGAATTTTATTTGTGTTGCAATTCTCATAACTTTTGCTTGGCGCTCACTTTTCCATCCTCTTCAACGCCACTCATATCGCTAACACTTTCATCGCCCTCGTCATCTGAATCACTACCACTACTTTCTTCGTCTTCTTCGTCTGCATAATTGAGCTCCTTTTTCTCCATCTCATATCCGATCTTTTGAAGTGCTTCTTGCATTTCATCAATGTTGGAGGGCGAGCAAGCGATCGCACAAATTGATCGTTTTGGATCAAAGATTGGTTGAATATACTTTGCCAAACAAGCGCGAACTTGTTCTTGAGTAACCTTTTTCGCTTCTGCCAATAACCATCTTCCTCTTCCTTTTGGTAATCCACGCAATACTGTATCGGAAAATGCTTCAGTTGCAGCTTGGCCAACTGTACCTTCACTGTCAGCAACACTGAAGCATAAACTACTCTTTGCGCTATCCAAAACTGTATCGTCCATTTCAATCTCTCCTTTGACCAATTTGCCAATCACATCAGCTGCTGCAGTGAATGCCTTTGCCGAATCAGGTGATCTATACAAGGTGAAATGAATCAATTGTGCTTCAATATCCGATCGAATTGAAGCCCCATATGCCAAACCCGCACCACGAATGTAACGCCATTAGATATGATTCCAAAGCATTTAATACGCTTATTGTGACTGCCAAAGCTGCTGAATCAGGTTCATTCCAGCCTGCAATACCTTTTGCCGAAAAGACGGCGAAAGAACTCTCAATGGTTGACAGAGGGGTGATCACACCTTTGGTTGATGGTGATTGACCCAATGGAGTCAAGACATCTCGAGAAAATGGAATTTGTACCTTTGCTGTATCTGTAGCGCTTTTACTCCAGCCCAGAGTGTTGGCAATCGAAACAAGTGGAGCGTGTGGCGTAGGTAAGCTGGTGATATCACCGGCAATAGCTACAATCATATTCTTCGGTTGGAAGAGTATATCTTTCAATTCTTGTAACTCCTTGATCACTTGTTGTGCTTCTTTGTCAGATGAAAGTCGACTGACCACATCAGGAATGACCTTCACTCTGTTTGAGAATCGAATTGTTGATATTCGTAGATAATTCTCCTGAATGGGTCAAAGATCTTGCTAAAGCCCATGACATCATTCTACCATCACGTCTTTGCTCTGGTAATGATTGAGAGACTTTGGATCCATTGACACGAATGCGATCCAAAGACAGCTCGGAGAACCAAATAATGTCTCTGAGCCAATTGAAGCCTTGCTCGTATTTGCTGCGTTCCACTTTAATCTCCATGCTGGCCATCTCGGCAAATCCTGATCCGTAACCTAAATTGGCATCATACTCAAGCGTGTCTTGATCTAATCCTTTCACTACTTCCTCGTATGTCAATCGTGTGCCGTCGGGCTTTTTGATAGGCAACGACCAAATTGAACTCATGAATAAGCTCATCAAAGGGCGTAATCTTGCAGGCAAAGAAGCCGTGTTGAAGAGCATTGTCAAAGTCACAAAGTTGGATCTGATATCTCCCCAATGCACTGCAAAGGGTAATGATGTGTGCTCGTTCTGTTTCAAATACTGTCTTAATTTCTTGTCAGATGCTTCGTTCGATTCTTCAGCGCCAGATCTTTGAGGACCATTTTCTGTTGCGATTCCGACTCCAATCCAGTTGATCGAATCCACATTTGGAATCTGGAATTTGGTCAAAACATCATTCGGGATTGGGATATCATTTGCCTTTTGCGCTTCTTTGACGGTCTCAGCGAGCTTTTGAAGACCTTCATCACCCAAATCTGCTTTGCGTTTTTCAATAAGAGCTTTCGTTTCGCTCTTTAGGTTGTCTGACAATTTTGAAGATGGTTTACCGCTAATTACCACTCTCTGATTGGCGATCAAGTATTGTTTCAATAAATTGACCCATTGGTCTGAAGTCCAAGAGTCGAGGATATCAAATCTTTTCATTTCGTCCATCGATTTCTGCAAATCTTGTCCGTCTTGACTTCCATACAAGAAATCGTTGATGATCACATCACTGAAAGCATCTGCTGGCTTTGTCTCGAGCATGTTTAGGAGCTTGACACGTTCCCTCTTGATCAACATATTGATACGCTCCATATCAAATTCTTTCTCAGCAACCTTTGAAAGTACTTCGTCGACCAATTTCTTATCCAAACCTTCTAAATGCTCCGTCGGGACGCTAGACATGTACATCTCAATCGTTGATGCACCTGCCTTATCTGTTGTGGAGTAATACACGTCTGTGCATAAAGGATCTTCCCTTTCGACAAAGGCTTGTTGTATCGGGCTAACAGCTGAATCTGTCAAATAAGTTCCCAAAAGACTTATGGCTTCTGCAGTGACCCAATCATCCACCCTTGGGCCGTTCCAAGAGATCATCACTTCACCCATGCTTTCATCGCGCTCGGGAAAGTCGACCACGATAGCTGTACGATGTTCTTTCATTTGTGGTACTTGTGCCGAAGGAGTTTCCATAAAAGGTCTTTTCCAACCTTGTGGTGCTCCATTGATTCCATGTTGCACTAATCTTTCTTCAACAGGTTGAATGCTGTCAAATAGTACCTTTCGATCCAGCGGTCCACATACGACTAATGCAGTATTATAGGGTTCGTAGTATTTGTGATGATATTGTCGAATTTCGTCAATCGTCAAAACACGTAAAGCTGACATCAAACCTCCAGTTTCACTTCGATATGCAGATGAAGTTGGGTATACTTTTCTCTGATAAGCTAATTGCATCAAACTGCTCGAAACATTCTCGCAACCTTGCATCTCGGAAAACACTACACCAGCATCTTCTCCTTTTCCATTTACGTGATATACTTCGGTCACAAAACCTTCTTTTGTAAGTGTCGGATGAAAAACATGATCGAGATAGATCGGTAACATACGCAAAAAGCCATCTGAGCCTGCGGTTGTGAGAGTATATGCTGTATGGTCTTGTGCTGTCCATGCGTTTGTGCCTTGTGCGAATGCTCGATTGGCAAGAGTGTCTAGCATTCCTTTGTATGGATATAATTCTGAGCCCAAGAAGATCAAATGTTCTAGTGTATGAGGTACACCACTATCATTAAAGATCTCACTAGCAATTGTGCAGTAGCAATTCAAGAGTGGACTTTCAAAATTTGCCCAATAAACAGTCATTCCCGTCACTCTACTTTTCCATTTCTCTACCGACATGCCTGGAGCATAGTCTAAATTGACAGTTTTGACGAGATCGAAATTACCTTGTGATTGAGCCATTGTTGCAAATTTTCTGAAAAGTGATGGTGTAGTATTATTGTATTTTATGCTGAAGAAAGGCGAATGATGTCTATGCAATAAACGATTGCAAGAGCTAAGACCGGTAAAAGGTTTTGTACGTAAAAATCCAAAGCCTAAAGAGCGTACAGGATTGCTTAGCATGAGCCGATTTGCCGAAATACAGTTATAGCAGCTTTTCTTGACCGCCACCACTTGCTGCTCTTGGTTGTATGCGATGAGGTTTTTGACGGTAATATGTGTACGTCTTAAATCTCGGTTAGCTCCTTTGTAAGCGGCGCAATCTTCTTAATATCCGACATTGTGTGTTACATAATCATCTGAATTTACGCGTAAATAAAATGACTTCTTTAAAACACATTCGCTTCACTCTCACATTCTCTCCTCCTTGCTATCACCAGCTGCAATCCAATTTCCTGCTTCAACCGTATTTCCAAGGGGATAGGGCAATCCCACAAGCTCATACGCTATCATGGCTCCTTCAGCACCACAGACGCCCAATTCACCTTTTCCTTCACCTAGTACAGTTCAACCATCTTCACTTTCACGTCTAACGTTATCGGATAAACTTTTACTATCACAAGCAGTACATCACATTGGCACTTCACCGCCTGATTGGGGAAGAGTTTCATCAATCTTGCTACCACATCCACTCATAAAAACTAAATCAAGACTTGAACAAGCAGCAAAAGCAGGTATCACTTTAGGACGTGTTTTTGGCAGTAGAGAGTGTGAACGAGCATGGGTTGCATTGATGAGACAGTATAATCTTGTTTTACAACCTGGTGAAAGAGATCCCGCTTTGGAAAATGAAGGAGAATCAGGATCACCCGCAGTAGGTAATCGGGCAAAAGAAGCTAGAGGTCTACCACCAAAGACTGATAGAGGAAGTCAATTGGCATTAGCTCAATTTTTATATGCTGAACGAGTACGTGAACTACAAGACCAAATTAAAACAAAGGAGAAAGCTTTCAAAACATTAGCAAGTGAAATTGAAGCTCTCAATTCTGGCTCTCTTGATGATAAACTTTTGCTGGAATTGGAAAAGAGTGGCATGCTTCGAGAAGAATCCGAAAAAGAAAAAGAAGAAAAGGAGATTGCTGCATTACAAAAGGATGATGATACAGAAGATTTAACTCCATCGGCTTCGCAAAGTTCAACTGGTCGTGCTGATCAGTCAACACCAAAGAAATCAAGTAGCACAAAGACATCGCCAAAAGTATCTCGAGATCAAAAATCCAACTCTACCGGAGCATCATCTGCTAATAGAAGTCCTTTGGCAGAGAAAGATAGAGTAGAAAAGGTAAAAGGTCCAAGTCCAGCCAAGCAAATTTCTGAGACAAAAGTATCATCTATGTCTCCAAAATCTGCTTTGAAAGAAAAGAAGGATGAAAATAAGGCAACGCCTGCCATTATACCCATAAAACAAAGTGATGCCTCTTTGATCAAAGGCGATGCGACAGCAAGCTCCATTGAGGGAGAAAAGAAGGCAAGCACAGCTGCAGGACCATCTTCCACGACCGTTGAAATTTCAGAGACTGATAAGGATACAGCATCAAATAAATTGGATGAGAATGCAGACAAGACCACTTCTGTGTCATCATCGGAAGCCGCAGAAGCAAATGCGAAACGCAAACGCGATCAAATCTCTACAGAGAAAGAGGCAGATAAGACAGACATGGTGCAAAAGAAAGCAAGGCTATCACCTGATGCTAGCGATGCACCAACAAATGCAAATGATACCGTAACGGGTACTCGTACTGTAGCATTATCTGATTCGCAAAAAGTGCCCGCATCACGAGATAAGGAAGACAACAAAGGTTTATCTCCTACGGGAAGTACCGATACCCCAGGTAAAGTCACAGAAATGTCAACGCTGGAGAAAGATGAAGAGCTGGAAAAGCCACCGGTTGAGGCTGAGAAGAGCTCAAAGGCTTCTTTGAATAACGGAAGGATAGATACAGAAGCTAGAGAGAACGTAAATAGAGAGGCTATGGAGGGTGTTGAGGAGGAGGACGATCGAGATGATGATGATGACGATGATGATGACGAGCAAGAAGCGGAGAAGCGTCCCGAGCCTAGAAGAAGTAGAAGAAGTGCGCGAAACGTTTCTGTAACCACAGATGACGTTCCAACACCACCTCCTTCTGCACCTTCAACATCAACCAGCACTGCAAAGAATAACAGGATAGAAGCATTACGTTCACGTGAAGCATCTGGTGCATCTCCTGATACAGACGAAGATCGAATGGAAGAGGATACGGTAGATGGAGATGCATCACGTTCAACC
>JASXTE010000775.1:0-21941 GCA_030280995.1 Hemileia vastatrix | reverse complement strand
CTCTTTCCATCTTCTCCAAACTATCTACATCAATCTTCCCCCAATGAACAACAACAGAAACAACAGAAACACTTCTGCAGGAACAAAGAGAAAGAGAGGCTTATCTCAAACTCGACGACGACGACTACTACGATCTCTACCTCTACCTCTACTTCTACTTCTACTAACCTCCAACCCTCTCTGATTCGTAATTCTAATTCTACTACAAACAAACGAATCCCAGCTTCTCCTTCTTCTTCTCAAGACAATGACAACGCATCCGAATGGTCTTCAACCGGTTCATTATCCGATGCATCTTCATCTCAAAGGAGACGGTCTCTCTACAAACTCTAATTCTCCAAATGGTAGGATCCTTAGGAGAGAATTGAACCATCTTCACATCTCAAACAAATCTCCAAAGAATAAATCAAATGGCAACAGAGATAGGAATACATCGAAAACCAGCGTAAGGCACGCGTTCTTGAGGGTTCAATGGTCAGCGAAGAGGAAGAGGAGGAGAGGAGGAGTTCCAACAGCCTCAAACTCACAAAGAGGATCAACAGGATGAAGGTGAGTGTCTCTGAGGAACGAATTGGATTGTTGTAGTCTTGGAAAGTCAGATCAAATGAGAGAGGAAAGATATCTATTGAGAAGCAGTCATTGATGATTGGTTCTCTTACCTGTACTCTCTCCACCCTCTCGATGCAGATGAGAGACTTCTCCACAGCGCTCCTTCTTGGCAACTTCAGAGAAGGAACAAGTCTTATCTAGAACATCTCAATCGTCTAGCAGGTACCTTTGATTCAGACGAAGAGATCGACGTGACTCGTCTGACCAAAGACGATCTCATCACTGGTATCATCACTGCAAGATCGAGATCACGTGACGCTGACGATGACGATGACGAAGAAGGAGATGAAAGAGAAGGATCTCCATCATCAGGTAGATCTCGTTCTTCCGACAATGAAGAAGGAGGTGATCCCAATTCCTCAAGATCTCGTAGAGCTCAAAGACGCGATCAAGGAAAGAAAGGAATCGGAAAGGGAAGAAAGAATGGGACAAAGGGTCAATCAGATCAAGGAGAAGAAACGGACTTCTCAAATGATGCAGGAGGAGAAGAAACAGAAGCTGAACCAACAAAGGAAGTTCATCAAGAACAACGTAGACAACGTAAAGCTCAGAGAGCAGCTCGTGGAGCTCCGGATGCCGCCAATTCCTCTTCAATCATCAATATGGTCGAGCCGACCAAGAGAAGTAGAACTAGAACTAGAACCAATTCCATACCAGCAAATCAAGTCTCAAGACCAGAAATAGTCATCAAAGCTTTACGTGGTAGGAATTCGGGATACCTATCAGCAGGTGGGAATTCCACTTCACTTCTCTATGATAACAATCGTACTAGGCCAATGAGGAATAAGAATAACCCTCCAGTCTTCGCTGCTTCTTCTCCAATCCGTACTAGAGCCAAATCTCGTCAACGTGCTTCCAGACTTTCCCTTGGCTCTCATATCCCAAACAATAGAAGTAATCTGGGTGGAGACGTCATCATGGCTGACGCTGGGGCTTCTAGAACTCCAAGACCTAAACGTAGGACCAAAAGAGTAGCTTTCGAAAGTGGGAATCGTAAAGGAAATGATGATGGATCGGATGGAAGTCACGATGAATGGGTTGAATCTTCTCCAGTCGCTTCTCGTAATACTGCCAATGGACGTTCTGGAAGTTCTAGACCTATGCGTCAGAGTAAAAAGAAAGCTCAAGCCAAAATGCAAGTGGATCAATCTACTTCTACTTCGGAAGCTGATGCTGGAACTACTGATGTTGGAGATGATGAAAACGATTCGGATCAGGATGGAATTGAGAATCAAGATGATGATGATGAAGATGGAGATGGAGACGGTGGACAAAGTGATACTTTCATGGAAGAAGCAACTCCAGTCAAGAGTAAATCACTTCGTAACATTCGAACTGGGAATCTTTGAAATTCAAAGGTTCCTCTTCTTCTTCTTCGCCTTCTCCAACTAGGACTAGGATTTCAAAAGTCATGGATTCAGATCAAGATGAAGCTCAAGACGAAATGACTGATACTGGTGCAAGTCCTTCAAAGATTCGTAAACTGAGAAATGGGAAATTACGTCTAATGAAATCGAATGAGAATAACGAAGAGGTTACTGGATCTCAAGATGTTGAAATGATGGATGCAAATGATCAAGTGGACGATGATGAAGAAGAAGAGGAGGAAGAAGAAGAAGGAGAAGATCCAATGTCATCTCCAACTAGTAGCTCTTTGAATCGTTTACGTAGAGCTGAGTTAGTGGACCTTTGCATCGCCAGAGATCTGGAATATGACGAACATGACAAGAAGGCAGATTTGATCAGTTCTTTACTTCATTGGTTCAATTCTACAAAGAAGGCAGAAATCGCAACTGCTACTGCCAGGAAAAGCTCGACCAGCTCAACTGCTACAGCTCGTGGATCTCCAAGAGAACCTCGAAGATCAAGAGAAACCTCTATTATTAAGATCCGAAGAATTGCAAGTTCAATCTTCCAAACCTTCGACTCCACCTCTTTCTCTAAACAATCTAGAAGCTCAACCTCCAATTCAAGAGATGGAGTTGATGAATTAAACGGATTGGATTTGGAATCTTGAATCTTTTAGATAAAGAGATTTCACCTTCTAAATTGGAAAAATTGGAAAAGATTGGTTCTGGTGGTTTCAAAGACGTTTATGTTGGGAAATATCACATTTCCAAAACTAGAGTCAATAAAGTAGCCATTGCTGATATTAGAGATCATTTGACTGAAATGGATATTAAAGAAATCAGTCTGTTAAGAGATTTGAAACATGAAAATATCGTTAGGTTTATTGGAGTTTCTATTCCTGAAGATCCAAAGAATACCGTTCCTTGTATGATCGTTAGTGAGCTCTGTTCTAACGGAGATTTATTCGATTATATCAGGAACGTAGCTCCTCTGGATGATGAGGAAATCGGAGTCTAATCTCGTTTGAATGATTCGAAGGTCTCTCACTCTCACAACACATCACTCACCTTTAATCATCTTTTCCCCCTTTCTTCGACCTCTTTTTTTCAGTTTCGTATCATGCTAGAGACTGCTCGTGGTCTAGAATATCTTCATACTCGTACTCCAGCTATCATTCATCGTGATGTCAAATCCACAAACGTTTTGGTTACCAAAGGAAGAGTTGCCAAAATTAATGATTTCGTGAGGTAACGAAAGAAATGCTTATCCTCTTGTTCCATTCGCTGATCGTCTTTACTTTTTACTTTTCTTAGGGACTGGCTCGTGTCAAGAAAACTACTCGTTCAATGATGAGATCTCTGGTTGGAACTGTCAATTGGCAAGGACCAGAATTATGGGTACCCAAACCAAATTATAATGAAAAGGTAGACGTTTGGAGTACTGCAATGACTTTTTGGGAAACTCTTCAATGGCATCAACCTGATAAGAAATATCCTTTTCAAGGAATGAATGAACATCAAATCTATCTCGACGTCGGTCAGAAGAAACAAAGGTGAGTCCCTTTTGGTTCTATTGTCTTCTTATGATCTGACCAATTTCAAAACACTGACCAAAATGTATATCGTTCTTGAATGCTTAACTCTTTCTTTCCTCAACTCAGACCTTACACTGGTTTCATTCGTCGACAGTTCGGAGGAGAAATCGTCGATCTTTTGGATAGGATGTGGAGTCAATCTCCTCGTGATCGTCCTACAATGTCAGAGGTTTGCTCTGAATTGGAAACTTTGATCAATGAGAAAAAGGCTTATAAAGCAAGTCTTTTACCTTCTGGAACTTTGACTAGAGCTGCTAAGGCTTCTCGTTGATCGAAAACCTTCTGTCCAAAAACCTTTTGCTTTCTCTTCTTTCCAACAAAGATCTTCTCGATCGCTCTTTTTCTCTTTCTCTGCCTCTCTAGTATATTCGTATGGATTCTGTCTCTATCGTCTCTTGCACTTTGAAAACAAAATATCAAATCAACACTCGCCTCTTCTCATCCCCATCTTTTGCAAATACACACAAAAAACCCAACTTCATTCCAAATCAAACTATCATGTCCAAGTCATATCTAATCAACCTTCTCATTTTCTTTTCCATCGCACACTTCTTTTCGCTTTCTTTCCCAAATATACTTCTTCTGCCCAATTCCTTTTTTGTCAACCTCGTTCGAATCAAATTGCAAAACTCTCAATGAAATCACAAATCTTGGTTTCTTGATTTGATGTTGAGTGAACGAATATGATGCGAACGAAGTGAGAAGTCAACATGCCGAATCGTATGATCGAGAACGAGTAATTTACAAGATGTACAACAGAGAGGGTGGATTTCAATAAGCTGCTCTTTCGCATCTTGTCTCTTGATGCGTCGTACCACATCTATTTCCACACAACCTGTCCCCGCATCTGATACAATTTGAGTCTCCCCAGTAGCCACACACTGTACAAGTTTGAGGGATCGGATAAGTCGAAGGTAGTGAAGTCGAGGTGTGGTAAGTTGCAGTCGGTGTTGAGGTGTTGAAGAGAGGATGAGACGACTGTTTGGTGGAACGGAATGGATAGTAAAGGAAAAGAGAAGGTCAGTCGTGACAAAGAGCAAAAGTAAGAAGTTCGAAGAGATAAGTATCCAGATGATTTGGATCACTCACAGCCTCTTCCAACAAAGTGTTCAACCCTTTCTTATAGTTCAAGATCCTTCTAACATTAGCAGTTTGGATCGATCTCTTCTTAGCCAAAGTAGAAGGAGCTAAAGTGGGAGCAGTCTTGTTGTTATCGACCTGAGAGAAATCTTGAATCTTAGCTTTCGGTTTAGGACCTGGTTTATTTCTTTGAGGTTCTCCAGTTTTGTTGACAGCAGAATGAGGATGACCAGTTCCTAAAGGAGGTGCAGGAGCAAAAGCAGACGAAACCGCCAAGGTAGCAGCTTTTGCAGCTGATCTTCTGGGTGCATTTGCTCTACTCGAAAGTTGAGTTGAATTTGAATCGATTGGAGGTTCGGAAGCTTGAGAGTTGGTAGTTGTATTTGGAAGTTGAACCCTTTCTAGAAGTTCTAGATTTGGATCTTGAGATTGATTTGGTAGTTCTGAATGAAGATCTTTTAGAGAGAAATCTATTGGAACTTCTCGATAATTCGAACGCTGGAAGAGAAAGAGCAGAGAGTATACGAGGCATTTCATCAGTTCTCTTATCACCTTCGATTTCGATGTTGTCAATATGAAATGCGAACAATCATTGGATCCACGACTGTCAGACTCACTTCCAATTCATCCAATCGTCTGCCCACTTTTTTCCTCCTGCTCTCCTCTTCCTTTCTCAACCAGAGTTTCCTGACTTCATCTTCTTTCATGACTTGATGCTCCAACTTGCTCGTCTTGACTCCTCTTCTAGCCGCATTGTTGACGCTAGAGGTTGACGGGACTCGATTGGAACTTCTGGAGACTCCGGCTCGAGAAGAGGAGGAAGGTTTGGAAGAAGATGGTTTCTTGGTTGAAGAGACTCCGGCTGTCGTGCGAGTTAAGAGTGAGATGCAAGAGGATTGATATCAGAGTCAGTTTTGAAGGATAAATGAGAGGCATTTCGATGAGAAAATCCATTGAAAGAGATAGAAAAGAGCCTGAAGAAGACAGAGGAAAAGTTCGCAGCTCGTCTCTGTGAGTGCTTCTCCGTGTCAGATCACCTCCAACTCTCATGGAGAAAGACTTCTAGAATTCTAAAGCTAGAAGAAAGAACTGTCAGATGAGATCTCACTATCCTTCGGACTGGATGGCTCATCCTCGGTCTCGTCAAAGTCAACGAAGACGACGAAATTATGTAGAAGATCTGCAGGAACGAGTTTGGCTTGCATATTCAGGGGTGACATGGTGACATGAAATTGATCGCAATGGTGATTGGAAAGAAAAGGCACTCTACCGAAAGAAGGCCGTAATCGGGAGGAGAAGATGGAGAGATCAAGAGCGCTGACTCGTTCATCGAGGATCTTTCTCTCCACTCTTCTCGCTCGAATCGATATGAAAGATTCGAGACATTCTGTTTGACCATCAATCCAGTTTTTGCGCATCGAATGAGAATGACATTGACGACGATGAAGGATGGATGACGACGATTTGAAGAAAGTGAAAATTCTTCTTTGGAAATGGTCTTCTACGTCATTCGAATCGAAAGATCGAGATCGAGGTTTCAAAATGAAAAGATGATGATGACGATGGTACTCACCACTTTTCTTTGGTGGCATGACTCGAGAGTTGCGGTCAGAATTGAATATTGAAGATTGACTGGATGAAGATGATGAGTTAGAAAGGACAAGCGGAAGGAGATCATCGTCGCTCTTCTTGGGCTGTCAAAAATTGGCGACCATCGACGAGGACGCATTCCCCGCATTTTTCAACATCGATTCTTTTCGATAGGAAAGAGGAAGAGAGATCAAATTTGTCGAAGGAAATTGAGAGAAGATTAAGAGATCACCTGACTGTGAAGGGCGTTTTGGCGACTTTTTTGTCTTTGTTCTTTTAGGACCGTTACCTAGGATCTTCTTCAATCTCTTACTCCTATTTTGTTTTGTTATTCCTCCCAATTATCTCCAAAGCAAAGAAAAGGTATCTTGGAAGCCCATCTACTCAGTTTCGAAGAGAGTGGAACACAAGAATTTGGAACAAGTGCCGAATCTTTTGCTGCAGTGTCGATCTTCACATTCAGCCCTTCGACCCTGGAAAGTGCATCATCCTCTTAGAGATTTCTCCATTGCTTCATATCATACCTTATATCCAACCATCTTCATTCTATTACTCCTCAAGTTCAATTTCAAAGACGAAGAAGTGAGTAAATAGAATCCCACCCATCCCGAGGTCCCGATCTGTGACAGGCAAGATTGGTTTCACTGGGAGCCAAATCACTTTCTTCTCCTTGCTCTTCTCCCTCCCTTCAAACCAGCCCTTTCTGCATTCCTTTCGAGCCAATTGGCTAATCTGAGATCCTCGAATCCTTTTCATCTTGCCCCTCATTTCCATTTTGACAGCCATTAGCTTCTTTCTTTGGCTCTCTCTCCAACTGGCTAGAAGCTGCCCTCCCTCTAGGAACCTCAAACATTCAAGTCGTCCAAGGTTGACCAATCAAATCTAGGATTTCAATTCTTCATTTAATTCTCGATCTTTGTGGTTTCTTTCTTCTTCTTCTTCAACAACGACAACGACATCGCCCCAATCTCGATTCTTCAAGCCCAAACAATCCTCAAGACCTGAAGAACTGTCTCCCTCTCCCTCTCCCTCTTCCTCTACCTCTTCCTTCCTTGTCCTCCTTCAAGATCATCTTTCCCCTTCTTTATTCTCACTCTATCCTCTCTTTTTGACATCAACAACAACAACGACAAGTAACTGTCAATCCTCATCAAGGACAATCACAATCAGTTGCAACTCTTTCTGACCATCAATCACTCTCAATCTTCTAATCGCAACTTCACCTTCACAACAACCGAATCCCTCTCCCAAGTTCACTAACCAATCATTCAAATGGCTCAGCCGTCTACAAAGGTGAGCATCATCACAGGAATTCGGCTTGGGAATCATTGTCGTAACGTCGATGTTTGCCGTCAATGCGGTGAAGAAAATCAACCAACCAAAAGTTGCTATCCCCAACAATCGTCTCATTCCTCCTTCTCTTCACTCTCTTCTCTTTCTGGTTTCTGTTCTTCCAGACTTCTGCTCCATTGCGTACTCGTACGACTCGTGCTGGAGTGCCGACTTCTCGTAGCGGTGACAGATTGGCAGCAGATTCAGCCTTGGCCACAAGTCGGGTTAAAGCCTCAAGAGTCATGGTCAATGGAAAGGCAGAGACAGTTTCGACTCGTCCAAGAGTGGCTCTGAATGACAAATCAAACAACAAGGTGAGTTGAAAATTGCAATAGAGAGTCAGAGGCTGGAGGCAGAGAGGTCGGTGGAGGGAACCGTCAAACATTGGCCCTGGAGTCGAAATTTGGAACACAACAACAATTCTCATCTCTTTCCCTCTTTACTCTGTGATCCAAATGTCAATCAGTCATCCAAACAATCGCAAGAACAAACTGAAGCTGGATTCTCGAAACCTGGCGCTCATGCTCGTTCCAACTCTTCAAGCCAACCAGCCGATATCTCCTCTAGTTCTTCTACCTCTACCGTTCGTCCTGCCGTTGGAACTAGAGGAAAGGTTCGCTCTTCTGCCACTATCGAAACCAATCCTACACGTTCAGTCACTCAAAAGACCAGTTCAAACAACATCGCTGGACAAAGATCAAGATCCAACTCGTCTTCCACCACTCTCACCTCTTCTCAACCTCTCCCAAGAAGCACAAGTTCTCGTACTTTGGCTAGAACTTCTTCTCATCCAACCGTATCTTTCCAAGGAGAACCGATCCATGAAACTCACTTCCATTCATCACAACAAGTCTCTGGTCGTTCGGCCAACCTAGGTCGCTCTGCCAAACAATCCAACTCTATGGATTTGGACGAGGACGATGATGTTGAAGAAATAGAGGAAGATGATGAATTGGAGGAATTGGAAAGAGCTGTGGATACAGACGATGCAAGTGACGGTGAACTGGACGAGGAAATGGAAGATGGAGATTCAGACGTTAGTGTCGAAGAACGTAAAGACGATGGAGGAAGTATCACTTCGACGGAAGAACCTCAAGATCATTTACGTTCTACCTCTGCTTTGGAAGATCAACCAATCGATGAAGCTTTATCAGATGCTGAATCTGAAACTGATAGCAACTTCAGTTTGGTCTTGGATCCAGATGGAATCGTTTCCCTATCTCCCGAAATGGAAGCTGCTGCTCAAGCCAAGGTCGCTGCAATCTGCGCTCGTTATCATCAACAAGTATTGGAACCAAATGCTCAACAATCTGCTATTGATCGTGCAGAAGCTGTCGCTCGTGGAGAGATCCTTTCAGAGAATGCTGCTCATGACGACGAGTTGGCTCAAATGGGTTTGGATCCAGAAGAGGTTAGAGACACTAGTATGGTAGCTGAATACTCAAAGGAAATCTTTGGTTACATGGATAGATGTGAGAAGGAAACCATGGCCAATCCAAACTATATGGAATTCCAAAACGAGATTCAATGGTGAGTATCGAACCCGTCGAAACACAAACACTTCGATAGCGCATACATTCAACCATTCTGACCTCCGAATCTTTTTTTCTCTACCTTCTCTACAGGCACATGCGTGCTACTTTGGTCGATTGGCTTCTTCAGGTTCACATGCGTTACCACATGCTTCCAGAAACCTTATGGATTGGAGTCAACATCGTAGACCGTTTTCTCTCTGTTCGTGTCGTCTCTCTAGCCAAACTTCAATTGGTCGGAGTGACTGCCATGTTCATCGCTGCCAAGTACGAAGAAATCTTGGCTCCGAGCGTAGAAGAGTTCGTCTACATGACCGAAGGAGGTTACTCTAGAGAGGAGATCTTGAAGGGGGAGAGAATCATTCTAGCAGTGAGTTTTCACCGTCGAGTCTTAACTACACCTTCCTTCGATGACTTCCAACTGACCTTTGACTATCTTCTCCGATCTCTTCGACCTTTTCAGACTCTCAACTTCAACGTTTCAACCTACTGTTCACCTTACTCTTGGGTCCGTCGTATCTCTAAAGCCGACGATTACGACATTCAGACTCGTACTCTTTCCAAATTCCTAATGGAGGTCACTCTATTGGATCATCGTTTCTTACGTGCTAGACCAAGTCTAATCGCTGCAGTTGGAATGTTCTTGGCAAAGAAGATGTTGGCTGGAGAATGGGATGACGCTTTCGTTTATTACTCTTCTTTCACTGAAGAACAATTGGTTCCAGGAGCTAACCTACTATTGGAGAAACTCATCGATCCTTCTTTCGAAGATCAATTCGTTTGCAGAAAGTATGCCAACAAGAAGTTTTTGAAAGCAAGTACCTTTGCAAGAGATTGGGCTCAACGTCATCATTCTAAATTAATGGAAGCTGCTAGTAATGGGAATGGTAACGGTGAAATCGTTTAGATTCTCTTCTTCAACGATTTATTAAATTTGAAACTTTCGACTACTCATCGTCATGGTTTCCAATCTGCAACAATCTGCAAAAAGTCTTTCGTCTCTTCTTTTATCTTACCCATCTTTATTCTCTTCTAACGATCAAACCTTCTATAGATTAAACAATATCTTTTTCTCTATTCTCGTCGACAAGATTCCTTCAACACTCAAATATGCGAAACATAATAAAGTTCAAAACTTCGAAAAAAAAACTGCTCCCATCGTTCTCATTCAAGTTCATCGTCATCTGCAAATACCAGCAACCCAATCCATTTCTCAATCAATTGAAAAACCTATTCGAACTTCTCTATTGAAACCTTTTTTCACCTTCTCAAACAATGCACTTTTCAAGAAAAGTTGGAGAGGATCTACCAAATGATACGATACGATAATTCCAAAGTTCAGATTCTTAAGGGAAACAATCAATTTTAGCAACCGTTAATTTTCTTGTTCGATTTCAAACATCTCTTTAACCCTTCATCAAGAACGAATCTTCGACATTCCAAACATCCTTTTTTCCTCTTCTAGATCTTGAGAGTTATCAACTCTTCTTTTTTCGGCTTCCTCAAACTTATTTACATGGTGTTCCCAATGCGTCAAATCCTTCTATTTTTTCTATTTCACAACCATCTAGAGCAAAACAATCGTTTCAGAAACAATCTATTTCATCGGATTCAGGAAAAGAATAAGATTAATGGGAAGAGAGAGGGGAGGGTTTAGAAAAGAAGGAGCGATTCTCAAAATCATCACTGCTTATCGAAGTTGCTTCTTTTCAAGTCTTAGTTCCAGTCTAATCCACCATACATACAGATACGGGGAAACAAAACTACTAATTAGAACTAGTCTTTATCGAAGTAAAATAGATCAGGATCAACGTAACAAATCAAATTTCTTACTACCTGTCGCTTAACCTTCAGAATCTAAACATATCAACCGCCACCTCCAAACATTCTCTGAAACCCTACATTTCTTTCTACTTATCCAAAAGATGATACTTCTATTCGTTTCAAGATGACGTTTCTCTGTGTTGTTCTACTTTCTCACTGCTGACAATCCCCAAACGCGCAACCAAACACCCCCTTTCCCTCCAAGTTTCCTTTGTACATCTCTATCTCTCGTCTCTATTCAATGATTCTCTTTATTGTTTCTTTATCTCTCGAAAGAGAACCAAAAGATCAATGAACTCGTCGCTGTCTCTTCTCTCATCAAAATCTTGTTTATCGAATCTCTCATCATCTCTCTCATGCACACCGACACTATTCTGTCTGTCTTCTTCTTTTCCCTTCTTCTGTGTTCTCTCTCTCTCTCTTTTTTACTATTTCTATTCTTTCTGTTTTTCTTCTTGCACATCTTTGTCATGTCTTTCCTACCTCTTTTTCCTTGCAAATCTATCATCGTTTCTAGTCTCGTCGAAAGTCGACTGAAGACCAAGTTCTTGGGATCTGAATCTCTTGCTTCATCGCAACACATATAAAATCACAACCTGTAAATCTTTCTTCCACAAAACTTCAATTAGAATGAACGCTCAATACAACAAAGGAAAAGCAAAGCTGCTACGAGAAGGACGTCATCTTCACGGCTCAGCTGAAGTTGGTTTGAGTGGCAAGAAGAGCGAAGGAGAGAATCTTCACAAAAGTAAAGGCGACTGACTCCTTGATGATTCCACAAGTAACGAAAGAAGTGGAGAGGCAATTCGAAGATCAAAGCCTGAAAAGGATCCTTCCTTCAAAGATGGGAATCTACATAGCCTTGGTTTGTGCGAGACAAGACCTCTGCACTTGTCTCTCTCGTCTACCTTCCGACTCCTCAAACTGCTACCTGATATCTTTCATTCCAAATCCTAACCATCTCTTCGGCCACTTCCTCGTCCAACAGATAGTCGGCTAGCTCTGTGAGCTCATGATCTGTTTCTTCTTTGACCTGCTTTCCAAGCTCCAAGACGTCTCGCCTTTCCAGTGGCTGGAAGAGCTTCTTGGAGCGGATGTCCTGCAGCAAGCCAAACATCTGATTGACCGGAAGCCATTCAGGACTGCATAATGGCTTGTAGATAGGCTGAACCGATGGAATCGAGGCTAGGGACGGTAGAATTTGCTTCAAAAATTGCTCTTCGATCAACAACAGAGACGCATCGACGTATTTGTGCTCTTGCATCACTTCCTCAGTTAGTCCGAGGTACCAAAAGTAATCAAAGTACTCCAAACCCTTTGATTCTTGAAGTAACTTGATGGCTGCCCTTTGTTGTCTGTCAAGATGCTCCAAGGAGATATTGACGTAGGGCACATTTGAGATCCGAAGGGAACGCAGGTGCGTCGCTAGCAGCCAAATGGGTGCTTTGGAGATGTGGTAAAGAGAGTTCAGATAAAGAAGATGTCATGTGAGTTCCAAGAAGAGCTGTGGACTACGGGCAAGGTAACTGGAGAAGGTTTGTCAAAGTTGACTACTCACGAGGTGGTGAGTGAGAGAGCAGGCCAGATAAGAAATCTTCATCACAGGCTTGCATATCGATCTTTAAACTTTTCAAGGTCCCATGTGAAGCTATGGCTTTCATTGTAGAGGAGCATATAGGAAGTTGGGAAGAGATCCATTCCAGGTTTTGAAGGTTGTTCCATCTTGAGAAGATTGCAGTCAAAGCGTTTTCCAAATCCCCGGGACCTTTGATGATCTCATCGAATCCCGTTCCATCTGGTCCAATGGTAGCATAATCTCTCTTGAGCACCAATAAATCGAGTCTCAGATCCTCTTCAATGTGAGCTTCGGCATCACGAGCCTCATCAGAATTCTCGCTTTCATGGTCGCTCGCCTCCCTCTCCGCCCTCTTTTCTTCAGCTTCTTCGTGTAAAACTTGTTCTCTCTCATGAGTAGAGTCCAGCCTGGAGGAGAATATGAGAGGTAGGGTCTCTGAAAGACTGCCTTTGACCTCCAAGAGACGGCAGGAGTAATCTAGACGACAACTATGAGTGAAAGCTCCCAACCGAGGATTGACCTCGAGCAGCTTCCAGAGTTGTCCGATCTTATTCATCTTCGTCAAGACGATCGTTCCAAATATGCGCTCCAGACACAGTTCTCTGAGTCGCTTCGAGACGAGAGAGATCGATAGAATGGAGCGCCAGTTCTCCTGAACTCGGATGGTTCCCTCTGTGACTGCCCATTCCTGAGGGTATCTAAGGAGTATCTTCTCAAAAGGCTCTCTTCCGGTACATAGATAGTCTAGCATCACGCTGAGATGAGACGAAAGTGAGGCAGCGGAGACAAGAAGAGCATGAAGTCGAATGGTTAGAAAGTGCTCACCCACGGTTTGGAAGTCATTTCGAAAATAACTCACTGAAGGACTTCTTTAGGAAGATGCTGACTATCTAACATCATGGTTGATTGAAGGAAGTCTTGTCTTGAAGTCTTCCTTCCTCGTGAACGAAGCAGAGCGATGCAGAGTGAGAGTGTCGACTTTTAAAGACCAATCTCTTGGGATCTGACGCTTGATGATTTCACTGAAGTAGTCATGAATTGTAAGTTGGTTTTCTTCTTGATAGCAACAGTCAAAGGTTGAAGATAGAGAAAGAAAACGGCAAGGAAAAGAGTGAGAGTCGGCGGCTCGGCGTTTACTGAGTCTCTGAGAATTGTGTGGAGTGAAAGTGAAAATTCGATTTTTGCCTTGAACTTCATCAACAAACGACAACTTCTGCTCTTTTTACTGCTTTCACGATGTCTAACGCTTACTCATACGGTCCTGGTGGAGCTCAGCAAGGTGGTTATGGAGGTCAGCAGCAAAGCTATGGATCAGGTAAGTTCAAAAACTCGTAGCACAAGATCCAGAAGATTAGAGATAATATTATAAGATTGGACATCCATGCATCTCAGAGAGTTCAATCAACTTCCAACTCTGAGTTGCTGCAGTCTATGGATACATAGTTCAGCTTCTACTTCCTTTCCGAAGCATTGGGATTGGATCGGATTGGATTGCAGATTCAGAGATAGCACAGCTTGCACTCTGCCACTGACACTTCCCAATGTTCTCTTTCTCTATCCATTCAATAGCTCCTCCACAACAAGGTGGATATGGTGCTCCTCCTCCTCAGCAGGGTGGATATGGTGGAGGAGGTTATGGTCAAGCTCGTGAGTAGAAAGAAAGAGAGAGAATTGATCCAAGTAGCACAAGCAAGAGCCCAAGATGGAGCTTACTCGTCACAGAAGAGGGACTAGTATTGGCATTTCCAGAAGATCCTGAAGGCCAAAGTCTCAAAAGAATGGTCTCGCAGAGGAAGTTTTACGTTTCTCGCTCTGACAGCATCTCGAGATCTCACTCGTCTCCTCGGCACTTCCATTCCTCCCTCTCTCTTCCTTCTCTACCAGCTCCTCCAGCTCAAGGTGGTGGATACCCACCTCAGGGAGGAGGATACCCTCCTCAAGGTGGTCGACCACAAACATACTCACAAGTACGTTCTCGAGTTGATCAAAGCGAATCGAGTTTCCTTACCTCTTTCGAGTCTTCCTCGTCTGATGATTGAACTCTATTCTCTCCTCATCTCGTTTTCTTTTCTTTTGCATTCTTCTTCTTCCTGCTAGTCTTCTGGTCCACCTCCAGGTGCTGATCCACAGCTGTGGGGATTCTTCATCGCTGTAGACGCAGACAAGTCTGGTAACATTTCCGCTCACGAACTTCAAGCAGCTCTAGTCAATGGAGATTGGTGTGAGTTTGAAGTGAAGTTTCAAACATCATGATTTCTGACCTTTTCAAGGTGTCAAGACTAGCATCTCAAGATCTTAGCTGATCTCCTTTTCCCTCTCGATCGAAACAGCTCCTTTCGAAATCGATACTGTTCGTATGCTAATGTCGATATTTGACGTCTCTAGAGATGGAACGATCAGTTTTGTGAGTTTCAAAAATGGGACAATTCTCTACTGAAGTAATTTTTCAAAGTGAGAGTCATTCTGACTCGGCTGTCTATCCTTTATCTCCTCAGAATGAGTTCGTTGGACTCTGGAAGTACATTGGAGACTGGCAGAAGACTTTCAAGCATTTCGATTCTGATCGTTCAGGTGAGTTCCCAAAACTTTCCCAAATCTGAATCACGATTGGAGATCTAGAACAGCTGATTCGCAACTCGTCTTCTTCCCTCCCGCTTTCTTAGGAAACATCGACCAGCAAGAACTTGGAAACGCTCTCAGAGCATTCGGATACAATTTGAACCCTCAACTACTACATCTCATCACAGCTGTGAGTTCTCTCGAATCAAAGCGATAGAAGATGGACTTATACTGACTCGATCGCCTCGTCTCTTTTCCCCTTTGCTCCTTGCCTGGCTCCTTTCCGATAGAAATATGGTAAGTCTCCTTCATCACTCTCTTCTTCTCTTCCAAAGTTCCCAGAGGTTTCAAAACTCTCTCAAAAACTCACGACTGCTCCTGAATTACTCACCCGCAGTTGTTGTTAATGACGCAAAAACTCAAACAGGATCATTGCCAAACTCTCGTGGAGCTTCCCAAGGAATCACTTTCGATAGGTTCGTGAGAGCTTGTGTCGTCATCAAATCTTTGACCGAATCCTTCCAGAAATTCGATACCGTGAGTGCAGAGATTCGCGTGTTCTTCGAAGGATGTTCTTCAAAGTTTGACTCAACTCACCTCATCTCTCCCCCTCTTCTCTGCCTCACTCCTTTTACAGCAACGTCAAGGATGGGCCCAGTTGAGCTACGATCAATTCATGGGAGCGTGCCTTTCTGCTCCTTAAGAAGGCTTGTAGATTTGACCTTGTTGAAGAAGGTCGTTGACGTATCCGTCTTCTCTGATTACGCCACTCTCTTCTTGTACGAGATTTAGTTACGTGAGATGAACAGAATGTTGCTAGATTATTTGTATCACAAAAACTTTGGTCCCCAATGAAAATGCTTTTTTTACCCCGCCACCTCGCACCTTTAAGTCTGGACAAGTCTCGTGTCGCCTGCTAATGTTGTGAAATTGGGATTGAAATTCTTTGATCAGTTTCAGGATGATCTGATCAACAAAAAGTTGAAAAGACAATGTTTTCTTCTTGAGTTTGGATCGACTCAACTTTCGAGGTTGGGGCTCACAAACCCCTTCGCTGCTCCTCGTGGGCTTGAATCTGCACGATACAAAAAGGGTCGATCCCAACTTTTCCTTCTTCTTCTTCTACCATCACCATCGAAAATCAACTTCAACTCCTCTTCTCTTCAAACACTTCTCAACCAACATCTCAACTCTACATCAAACCAAACCAAAACAACAACAACAATGCCTTACAAAGGTGAGCCATCTCCACTTTGCTGCTCGCATTGACCTCTCTTACCACTCAATAACTTACCATCTCTCTCTGTTCCAATCTCTTCCTCTTCCCTCCTTTCCCTCTGTCAGTCGGTGACAAAGTCACGATCAAGCACGGTCCCAACGAGATTCATGGCAAGATCTCTTCCGACGCTGGTAGCAACCAGAAAGGGTAAGTTTGTTAAATGCTTTTTACTTTCCAAAAGGCTTACCAAACTATGTGGCTGTCGTTTCATTCCCTCCTCTTCCATCACAGCGAGCAAAAGTGGAACATTGCCTACACCAAATCATCCGGAGAGGCAGGATCTATAACCCGTTCAGAGGTAAGCACTTTTTGAAGATGGTATCGTTCTGTCCTTCTACAGAGACTGTTCTCTCATTCTCGGATCGCTATCTTTTCTTGCAGGCTTCAATGTCTAAGGCCTGATGGAATGGAATGGAATCTCGAAGGTGAGTTGAGTTGACTTGACTGGTTCTCGATCCCTTTGCCTTCTGAGAGAGTTGCCACTCGTTCTGACTGTTGTGTTCTTTTTCTTTATCTTCATCTTCATCTTTATCTTTCTCTTGAAATCATTTCACTAAAAGTCGACCTTCCAGTCACGTCAGCTCCTCAACGTTTCGAGTCTCGAGTCTCCTGAAAGATAGAATGAATCGTGAATGTATGCGCTTTAAATCAACTCTTGCCGTTTCTTCTCACATCCTTCTCTTTCGCCTGTCAGACACGCAATCCGTACGAGAATCAAATACAATCGCAAGTCAAACCAAACCTTTTCAGCCAGACCGATAAGCGAGAGTTGAATGAGATCTGAACATTGCGTGCGTTGGTTCGAGCTCGAGAGGAATCATCAAAGAAATGCAAGAAATGCGGAGATGAAAGGCACGAGTTCTTGGAAACAGAAGAAGCTAAATGTACATGGTTGATGATAAGTTCTACTAGACAAAGGGACAAGTGATCACCCCGAAAGGTCAATGATGAAAACCAACGCTCGTCAATCCAGTCGATGCATCTCAATTCTCTTTCCAAAAGAGACCTAGCTCCCCAACTGCATATTCGAGCCATTTCCCACTATTTTCAGGTTGAATTTGATCCCTGAACCACCTGATCTTCCTAATCAATTTCCTAGATAAGTGTCTCTGGTTCTTTGACTTTCAGACGGTCTTCCTCCAATCTCTTCTGGTCCACTTCCATCGATTCTGATATCATCATAAGGATTTCTGATTCTTTGACTCTCTGCATCGTCAATGATATCTTCATGAGGATTATAGAGTCTAGAGTTTGCTTCTTCTCTTCTTCTCTCACCATTCCCCAAAGCTCATTTCCAAAGTCGAAGTAGGAGATTCAGATACTTGAGATTCGAGGTCTGGATCTTCGATTTGGATTCGATCTGGCCTTTGAGCTGAGCCATCTAAAGGATTGAAACCTTTCCTCGTTGGTGTCTGATTCCAATCTTCCTCCTTTCCGTAAGGAGATCCACAAATCGTCATTGGAGAGTTGAAAGTGGAATCTCTGTATTGATGACTTTCGTATTCTCCCACAGCTCTTCCAGGATCTTCATTGTGAGATAGGAACTGAAGTTCACTCGAATCGTTACTGATGTTGTTCGACTTGTGTTTAGAAGTACCTTTGAGGTATACCACCTTTCCTTCTAGGACGTCATCTACGTGCCTTGATCTACGTCTTCTACGACGACACAAGGCGTAGATGATGAGAATTAGAAGTACGAAGAAGGCGATGACTATTGATGGAAACAAAAAGTTTGAAAGAAAGAGAAGTCGAATCGGCAAGAAAGTCAAAATTAGATGGAACCTGTTCTGCTTTGGTCGATGCACCGCTTTGGAATTCGCTCGACAAGTTACTGACTAGAAAAGACGATTGCGATAATGATTTTGCTGTTGACGTATGAGCTTCCACTTTGAGCTTGATTCGGTGATTCAGTTGAAGTTGGAAGAGTTGACGATGAGAAAGTGGAAGAAGTTTCGTCTAGATTGCTGGATGAAGAAGGGGAGAGACTTGAGGCGGTGTAATTGTAATCAGGATAGACACTGCTCGTTGGAATACTCTGGATAAGAGATGATGTCAGAGCCATTAGAGTGAGTGAGATGTTGTTGAGGTTTGGAAGTAAAGAAGATTGGGGAAGTTGGAGAGAATGACTTTTTGGATCTTGCAGTCACCTAGCAACCAGCGAAACGCCGAGCCCTCAGCCATTTTTAGAAGGTGGTCAAGGTCTTACCTGAGAGACTCCTCAAACAAGTCGTAGATCTAGTAGACCAGGCGATTTACATTCAGAAAAGAAAAACGTAGAGAATCTTGAAAGAGAGACAGTCAAGTATGCGACTGGAATGACGCGCAGGTTCAAAGGTGGCTAAAGGCCTGGCACTCTCCCTGATCCACTCGAAAAATGATCGACATGGTCGAAGCCATGCCTGGTATGCCACCTAAATCACCCTTGACTTCTCGAAAGAGGGGACCCGCTCCAAAGAAGCGTGTGGGATTCTGGACAGTGTGGTTGCTAGCCGGCGTTGTGGAGCAAGAAGGCTATCACCAGGCCGACTAGGGCCTAAGCCACTGAACAGATTATACCAATATTTGAATCCGAGAGGTCAAAAGATAGTTGAGGTTCGTCGAGGTCTTTGGCCCCTCACCTCGCAAGGAGTACTTTCAGAAGGAACTCCTTGAAACCTTCGAGAACAGAGTGGCACTCGCAAAGAGAAGCCAAACCGTTTTTAGAGTTTCTGTGTTTGTGTGCTTTGGTTGTTAGGCTCTTCTGATTCTTTAGTTTTTGTATTTTCGTTGCTTCGTCCTTTGATCTTTTCGTTGCTTTGTCGTCTCGTCTTTTTTCGCTGTCGCTTCGTTGTCTCGCCTTTTCACTTCTTCGTCATCTCATCTTCTATCGCTTAAAGCTGGTCAGTGACATGTTTGAAGCCATGCATGGTATGCCACCTAAATCACCCTTGACTTTTGAAGGAGGGGACCCGCTCCAAAGAAGCGTATGGGATTCTGTCAGTGCGCAAGCAAGTCGTAGCGTGGAGCAAGAAGGCTATCAATCTATCGGGTCTTGGGGCAAGTCCACTGAACAGATCATACCAAGATTTGAATGTCAAAAGTCAAAGAAGGTCTCAAATGGGTTCGTCGAGGTCTATGGCCCCTCACCTCGACAAGAAGCGCTTGAGAAGCAACTCCTTGAGACCTTCGAAAACAGAGTGGCACTCGAAACGAGAAGCCAAACTGTTTTTAGAGCGTCTATCGTTGTGAGCTTTGGTTGTGTCACTGTTTGAACCGGCTTTCGATTGTTTTCTGTTTTGTTTAGTTTGTTCTTGGTTTTGAAAGCAGGCTAGAAAGGTTCTCTCGTAGGAGGCCACCCTAAGAAATCACCTTTCAGGTCTACTACTTGGTTTTCGTTTTCTTTTTGTTTTATATAGGGTTATTTTGTTTTTTTTGGATACAGACTAGAGAGGTTCTTTGTTAGGAGGCCAACCCTAAGAAATCACCTTCTAGGTCTACTGGAAGGAGATCGTTCGAAGGCGGTCGTTTGTTTCTGAGCCCACTTTGAGCAAAAAAAAGCTGCTTTTCCTTGTCACCATCTCAATTCTATAACAGCGCTGCTCAAAATGAGCTCAATTGAAAGAAGAAATCAAGATGAACAACTCTTTGTTGGGTGGCGAGAGTCGATTTCCGACGAACGTTGGTCGAGAGATAGAGAGAAAGAGAGAGAGAGACTGATAAAGTGTGTTATCGAGAAAACTGAGCATGCCTTCTCCAAGCCATGTACGAGCAAGCTTGAGATGTTGTAAACTTTTAGTCTACATAATGAATCATCACGAAATTGAGTGACAGATCACAACCTTTGGGAATTAGAAAGACGAATCAGGCAATGTTTGTTCGCACTCTCTGTCAACAAGCTCACACCGAGGACCACGAAGTAGGACAGAAAGCAGTTGGGAAAAGGTCCAAGAAAGAGTAAAAGTTGACATTGAGAACACCACAAGGCTATTAAGTAAGAAGAGCAAATTTGGACAAGGGCAAGGCGAACGACGATGACATCAAAAATCTATGTAATAAAGAGAGGGTTGAAGAAGAGATATCTCATTTCATATCCATCAACATCTCACGATGGAGGACTGAACCGAACCATCAATGGATTCATCGGCTTTCGTTTCATCGATCTCTTGAATCGAGTTCTTGTAATTGAGAGTGTTTATCTGAATCATTACTTGTTGTGCTTGGATTGTAGTCTCCGATGGCTATCAACAACAATCCAGCTGCTTTCACGCTGGGAACCAATTGTGGGACTTGATTCTGTGATTCGGAAAAGAATGAGATCGAAGAGAAGAGCAGGACGAAGATAGACGAAGAGAGATCAGCAAATGCAAAGTTAGAATCTCCCCCAGTCGCGGTTCAGCTCTCTCTTCCTCGCTTCCTTCTCTAGCTCCCATTCAAGACTCACAAGAAGTAATGCATCGACCATGATACCAAGTAAGTTGTTACTCTTCGCGAACCGCACGGCTTCTGAAACACTTCTTCTCCTTGGATCAGGTTCGTTTCTATCGCAAGGAGCTAGAATGCTTTCTCCAGTGGTAGTATGAGCCAGAGCACAGTAAGAAGCAAAGAAGACGGCGTCTGGATTCGTTGCGAAACGGAGCGAGACGAAAAGAGAGAGAGAGAAAAGAAAGAAAGAGAACCGCTGTGAACCGCTGTCAGCGAACGTTGACAGAAAAGAAAGACCAAATCAAATCGACGACGACGACTCACAGTTCGGCTGTTTCCAATTCAAAGCAGTACAAACTGTAGGACTCCTACTAGAGAAGAAGATCTTTCTACTCTGTTGAGGAGATAGAGTTCCAGCAGCATAGACGGTGTTGAAGAATCGTATCTACAAAGTGATTCACTTCCAATTTTGGGTAAAGATGGATTACCTCTAACGTCTGCCGAGGAAGGATAAAGGAGGTGAAGGTCGATTCCAATCGTGACCGGTAAGATCTGTAGAGAAGAAAAAAGGCGACATGCAAACGTCAGTGAGAGAAAAATGATCAGAGAACTCGATCATCACTACTCACCTCCAAGAGCTTTTCTAAACTAATCATTTTTACCCTTCAGCTCATCTCTCCACTTCTGTAATATCTCATCTTCGTTGCCATGAATATCCTTCAAGCTTTCAGTTGTGACGGATTTTCCAGTCGCATCAGCGAAACCTTCGAATTGGTTCTGTGTAACGCTACCGACATAAACGTCCAAGTCGAGATTGAGACCTGGAGCGGTCGGAACTGGTAAAGCCAAGTCTTCAAAGACGACTGGAATTCCATCTTTTGTGACTTGAACGACAATCCTGAGATAAGAACCTGATAAAGAAGATGCAGTGACTAGGGAAGGAGCAGGAGTCGTTGAAGAAGTTGTAGTTGCAATCGGAGGTAAAGAAGGTAAAGGAGCAGTTTTGTTGACCATTTCCATTACCTTCTGATGATGAATGATTCTCAGCATTCGATTTCGAAATCAATGAATCATGAGGACCAGAGGAAGGAGTCATTCTTGTATTATTATCAGAACCTTCCAATCCAGTTCTATTGGAAGGTAATAAGCTTTTCCAATAAGTTTCAACCTTACCACCAATTTCCAATTGAACCGAATCCGAAAGGTTTGACGAAA
>JASXTE010000337.1:0-55271 GCA_030280995.1 Hemileia vastatrix | reverse complement strand
ATTATAATCCTATAGGATTATATAATATATATACCCATGGTAAGGTAATGCTAATATATACTATATGCTAAGCATTCATTCATATGAATGAGGGGGGGGGGATGCTTATGCTAAGATTCCTAAAAGGAGGCATAAGAGCACTAACCAATTCAAGCAAAGCAAAAAAAATGATGTGAGGTAATCATGGTAAGGGGAGCAGCCGTTGATATATATAATATACAGCATAAAATAATTCATTAAGAGTGATATAATATAGCGTCACAGGATTCAGAGAGAGATATTTATATATAGGTATTAAATGATACCCTGGTGATGTATCATGTCTATATTTGACATGTCCTCTGCAACATTTTATAAAATAAATAACCTGAAATAAACTAACCTTATGTATTTTAGATTATAATATAATATGTAAAAAAAAATAAGCCCTACGCCCATCATCGGGTGTGAGAGGGTTATAGGAGGTAATGTTATAACTCATTCATCTGTCCAATGCAATGGGTGAGGAATTATAATACGGCCACGGTGCACGATTCGGGCAGCTAAAGCTAAGTTGACTTAAAGTTTGGATATGAATTAGATGGACTAGGATAAATATACGAACCATCAGATGAAATAAACATCAGTAGAATGAGAGTGAGCAGGTTATTTTAATAATCTATCTTCGTTATATAAAGATATGATACAGCCATAAGAGTAATATGTGGGGGGGTTAGTAAATAGGATAGGAGATCTTTTCATGTATTGAAAAGCTAATTATTATTAATATAAGTTGGCAAAACTTATTCTAAATAAGTCCTAATATAACTTATATATTAAATATATATAAAGATTATATTTAGATTATAAGGAGGGTCATAATAAAGTTAAAAGTAGTGTGAGATGCATGAAGAGCTTCAGCATAAATGCAATTCTCAAGATGGTATTGTAGAGTATAGTATTTTTTTTTAGTTGAATGGATTATAACTATAATGAGGGGGTGGGGGAGGTGAGTGGGAATAATAATACTCATTATTTGATTCTAATCAATTTTTATAACATAAAAATGATTTATTATTATATATATAATAATAATGATGGATAAGTGTTTATTTATTAAGTGCATCAGGTTAGTGGTAAAGGGGAGGGGGGGGGTGAGGATAGAGAGAGTAGATAAGTTGGTAGAGTATGGAGTTGTGTTGTGATAAGTTAAAATAATAATAAAGAAAAGATAGATTCAATACCACCTAATAGCTTAAATAATAATCAGTAAGATGTATCACGATGACCTACCTAAATCCATAATAGGGATGGATGTAACCAGAGAGTTGTAGTCATATGAGTAGAGGGTAATTTTTAATAACACATTTCGTAAAAATAAATCATATGAGCGGTCGAGTTTCCGAAATAAATTAAGTTGACCTGAGTCAGTGGGTGTGTGCTCCGAGCTAAAGAGATAAAATAGTATAAAATGAATTATGAGTTGGCTTAAAATGACCAGAGAATCAGGTCAATGTTTTGATAAAAATAGGATGGTGAGTAGATAAACTCACAAAAATAGAGTTAATGGTGATATGATCCATTTTGGTAGT
Source organism: Hemileia vastatrix (assembly GCA_030280995.1). Lineage (NCBI taxonomy): Eukaryota > Fungi > Basidiomycota > Pucciniomycetes > Pucciniales > Zaghouaniaceae > Hemileia > Hemileia vastatrix. The sequence goes on along the minus strand of JASXTE010000337.1, from coordinate 53,700 downwards.
GACCCGAACCAGGGCTAACGGAGTGATGCCCCCCTTTGGATAATGTCAGCGACATTATAAAACTAAGTCATATTCAGGTTACTGATGTATCAGGGATAATTTAATCATGTGATGGAGGGGGTTTCAGATACTTAAGGATACCTCGAGAGTCATCCAATATATTATCCCATACACATACTGTAATAGGCTAAAATAGGCATATATTAAATATTATAGCTGGTAAGGTGGAATATGTATGGGGCATATAGGTGAATGTGGTGTATGTTGCCATAAAAATGGGTGAAAAATAAACAATAATAATATATATTATATAAGAATTTAATACAATAAAGGAAAGGATATCAGAGGGGGGGGGGGGGTACTGTTGTGTACTCGAACTCAGATATACAGAATGTGACAGGGGATTATATAAACATTACCTTACTAGGCTTGACATATATACTTTTTATATATATAATAAAAAATCTTTATTTTTATAAAGATTTAAATAAATATATATATATATATATGGATCTAATTAGATCCAAATATGGATATAGATAAAGATATAGATCTCTATCTGTAGAGATATCTATCTATAGATAGATATATAATAAAAAAAATATCTATAAAAACATAACATTTATTTGTGTTTTATTTTATATTATAAAATAAGGTGGGGGGGGATGTTAAATGTAATATCATGTAATAAAAACAATTATAGGACAATAAATTAAACAAACCGGGTTGTACGCACCGCACGTGGTAATATATAAATAAATGCCTTATATGTCAACTAGCTGGGCTAGTTAGGGTTCTGGAATAAACATTAACACAGCAGGGAGTTATGATAGAGTGAGAATGTGTATGACGTATGACGTAGAGTATGACAGTATAAGTAGGAGTGGGGAGGGTCTACAAATGATGTATAAATGGATAGGTGAAGGAGGGGATAATATAGGGTGTGTATAGGGATGAGGTGGCATGATGTAGACTCCTAATAGGAGAATTTATAATATTGTTTATTACTAATAAAAATTAGGGGGGGTTCGAGGCATGCAATGAGTGTGACTTGTGAAAGGAAGACGATCGAATGGCCTAATTATTATAATAATAATAATAAAGTAAAGTGAAATATTTGTAACGTAATAAGATAGATGGATGATGTTTTAATATCCGTTTGGTAAAGATAGATTCTGTAGGTATGGGTTTAAGATGAAATAAATATTTATGTGTGTGTGTATTTGTATAAAAAAGATAAATAAGTCTTTCTAGCTCAATTGGATAGAGCGTATTTCTTGTAAAAATAAGGTTAGTGGTTCAATTCCGCTGAAAGACAGATATAAAATATCCATGAGACCCTATCCTATTCTTTATATGATGTGATATTATAAATAATAACCTATATTCCACCTTGTGCTCGCATTAAACCTAAACTACATATACAGTTTACCCATTATCAAAAATGCTAAGGGTATAATATAACGACGACAAGACCCTAAAGTTACTAGTAGTATATATAATAGAGAGGATTGAATATGAATACTTCCCTTTTTATATGATATATAATAAATATAGAGCAACGCCTATAACGTTATAAAGCTATTTTAGACTTAAAAATAACCTATACCTGTTATGGTATAACATATAAGTATATATATAATATATATATATATATAAAAAGGGTATAATATAGCAATATATGCTATATAAAATAGCATCATATGATACATATATAATCCCGTACAAATATAATAATATAGAATATTATATATTTTTATAATACCCTAGTTATATAATCTAGGGTATATTATTATATATATATATATAATGGTGAGGGGTGAGGGGTGAGGCATAATAGGATGCGTAAATTTAGATATAACTAATATTAGCTTAATATTATTATAGAGAGCCTTTTATTTTATAAATAAGAATGAGGAGTAGTTGGATATAGTTCTATATTGTGTGATAGAATAATGGGAATTCACAGGAATTTGGGCCCTGCTTATCCCAGTTCGAATCTGGGTCACGCATTATTTCGAATAAATAAAATATTCTGTGTAGTTTTAGTTTGTAAAAGAAAAGAATAAAATAGAAGAGACAGATTGCATATAATGCAACAAAAAATTATAACTTCAATTCCCGACGATAAATAGATAAACCGTATGGATGGATATAATACATTTCAGCATCTGAACTAAGCTAAGAAGAGTGGGGGGGGGAGGGATTAAAAATATAATAACCCATAATATGGGTTGATAATGTATGTTTTAAGAAACCTAAATCAATAAACTAATCGATATGATAAAATACGATGTAATATAACACTCTTTTTGATTTTGATGTTAACCCCCAACTAGACAAGACATTACACGCGTGATGCCTGAGCACAATGAGTATGTGAGAGGGGGGGGTGTAGTGTAGGTTCATCGATAAAATCAAGGTAATAAAACTAAGTTTTTACGACCCATCTATAGAAGCTAAAGCTAAGCGGCTCATATTGTAAAGTGATGATAATTAACACTGTGTGTGACTAGTGATATGGGGGGGGGGCCAGGGCAATATAATAAAAACCCTAGCTTGCTTGGGGGGGGTGTACAATTATTTCAATTATCTTTATAATAATTGAGTAAGTAGGACCTAAGAGGGATAAAGCAGCCTGCCCGATGGTGTAATGAATGTAAGTAAGAGTTAGACGCTACGCCATGTACCTTGACACCCTATTTCAGCTCATGCTCATGTCAAGAGAGGGTGATTCTAAATAAGAAGATATTACGCTGATAATGTAATATTACAGCTATATACCCTACATACGTGTGTAGTGGAACTAAAAAACTTAAAAATGAGGATTATAAAAACACACCCGATTCTAGGTCTAGTCAATTCATATCTTGTAGATTCACCACAACCAGCTAATATTAGTTATATGTGGAATTTTGGGAGTCTACTAGGATGTTGTCTAGTCATTCAGATTATCACAGGAGTTACACTAGCAATGCATTATACACCTAACGTAGACCTAGCTTTTATTTCAGTGGAGCATGTAATTAAAATCTTATGATGTGCTCTTTAAACTTTGCTATATGCTGGGAATGTCTGTATGATGTCATAACTACTATAAACATAAGCGGTCGTAGACTATGTATACCCGATCAAGTGAAAATGTTATAACTAAGGCACAATCAGCAGGTAACCAACGGCAGCGACGCTATATCTCTAGCTTAGTAGGAACCTCAGAGACTACACGCGAAGCTTTCCAGTAATTGAATTGAAAGATGATATAGTCCAAGTCATGATTAATGTAATTTGGATTTGAAAAAATAGTACTGTCACTATACAAGACAGCTCAACGTAAAATGAAGAATATAAGTTTGCACAATGACTAACAGGTTTAATGGATGCAGACGCAGACTCCTAGTATTTTTTTTGGGGTGGGGGGGGGGGGATCGTCAATATATTCGTGTTATGTTTTGATTTGCCTCCGGATGATATCGCTATTCTATATAGAATCCAATAATATATAGGGGGGGGGTTGGACACGTTGATGCATATAAAACGTGTTGTGTGTTTGTTATTCGTAGAGTATTGGATATTATAAAGGTATGTAGGTAGGTCCTTTTATAGATAAGATAAAAAAACACTCCGTACAACTAAGTATCTATATTATAGATACTTAGATTTTTAATAAAATTAATTAATGAGAATAGGAAAAGTACTGCTGTGATCGAAACCGATTTAAATACTGTAAATAAATATATTCTTAATATGAACTCGGGTAGAACTAATTTTGACTGAGACAAAATTCCTAAAAATTATATCCATCCCTTTTATTAATAAATAGGCTTTATTGAAGGAGAATGAACTTTCGGAATTAAGAATATAGTACCTAATTTTAACCAAAGTAGGACAACACAGTATTTATACTCCGGCTTATAATGCAGATATGTAACTATCTGAGTTCGTTCTGTCATCTTTTTAACCTTACAGTCAATAGTCCACAACTAAAACCTAGCAAGACACTAAATCAAGATACGAAGGTACTCACTATTTAACTTCAGAATAGTGACTCACTACACGACATTCTTGCATAAAATATTATCTCTATTGAATTCAAGACTCGTAATAAAATTGACTTTATGTATTGATGTTTAGTTCTATACATGCACAAATTGGGTTATTTTTATAAACCAGAGGGTAGTTAGCTAGCTGTTCAAATTTAAGAATATATATATAGTTATAGATAGAGTCAGAGTCATTCAGGTAAAAATATTCAAGTCCCTGAAATGTATCCGCAGCTATAGCTATTTAAGACCCCCTGTACCAGTTATTATTACACCAGATATAAACAAAACCATCTTAGATTCTCACAAATAGTTGCTAAAACTGTAATATCTAAATCTATTTGAGTTTACGATCAAAATGTTCTAGTTATAGTTCCTGGTAGTAAACCCCTTTTCAATAATAAGGCATATGCAGCCGCAATAAAGTATAGGACTAAAGCGTACATCCCTAAGTAGTGACTAGACGATATATGAATACTAACAAGCTATATATTATTTTAATAGGTAGGGGGGGGGGGGCTTCAATTTTTGATTCTTCACCCAAGTTGTCTGTCTTGATATTACTCTAATTTTTGCATTCCCTTTATCTGCAATGTAGATAGGGTGAAGTTTAGGATATGAGTGCTAAAGAAGTAAGAACAGGAAATAAAAAGTCCAAATCCGAGTCAAACGATGATCATAAGAGATGTTGAGTATGGATGACTTATCAGGTATATACATGCTAATGTGGCTTCATTTTTCTTCATTTTTGTATATCTACATATTGGACGTGGTCTATACTATGGATCTTACAAGTCACCAAGAACACTACCATGAGCTATTGGAGTTGTGATTCTCGTCATCATAATAGCGACCGCTTTCATAGGTTATAAAGATAGCCTAATATATATTCAAATATAAAAAATAATGGGATAACGATAACTTTTTTGTCTATACCTCTAGTAGCTAGAGCCAGCCGAAAGCTACAAATAATTCTCCAAAAACATCAGCTAATTCCTACACTCTAGAGTATACAACAGATATACTAAATAAAAAGGAAGTTTCGTTTATATTCAAAAGCTACTTAATACCTTTGCCGGTGTATATATTTGTATATATATACCCATTAAGGGGAAAATATATGTAGTGCTGATCTTGATCTAATATAGCGTCGTTTTCGTGGACACCTTTATAAGGCTGAAAAGGGTAGTATAGTAGTAAATAATGCAGTAAATAAATATGGTGTATAAAACTTTGCATTCATTGTAAGAAAAACAAACAATTCCCGTACCATCGGATCTAGGCAAGACAACTAAAATAAAGCTTATATAAGGCTATAATTTAACTAGAACAATATAAGATGGAGATGATATGCCCTGACTATAATATCACCAAAAATGGCAGGTTCTGTACTAGGAGTAAAACGTACCATAGAACAACGACTAAAACAAGCTATAAACATTAGGTAAATAATATGGAACGACTACGAGTAATGAAGACAGGGAAAGTGTTTAGTGATGAGACAAAAAAACTACTTCGTGAAAAAGCACTAGGAAGAAATAATTAGCATAGAAACACGAAAGAAAATGTCTATCAATAATAATAAATCCGTACCCTTTACTGCTTATTATGGTGATACTATGGATATCAATCAAAAATTCCCGAGTATTGCGGATGCAGCCCTACACTACTTTAAAGATGTACTGTACACAAATGAGGGCCAATCTAATAGGCTAGGCTCTTTATAATAAAACTTAACAACTAGGAAAGTATAGACTGGTAAAAGATAAGAATGATATGAATATATAGTCCTATTGTAATCCCTTTGTTAATCTGCATAGACTAAAAGGGTTTTGTATTTGTTTCTATATAGGTCATTTTTCATGACTGAGTATGTATAAAATCAATAGATTACCTCGACAGAGGTATGCGATATACTATATCATTTCACTGCTAAATCATATAATATATTTAGGCAATACAAGTGAAAACGGTAAAAAATCATCATCAAGGGTTAAGACCGTCGGTTCTATGCAGGATCGCTACAGACTGGGTCACTTGTGGGTGCCTGAAAGGGTGCTTAATGTACAGTCGGATGCCTATGACTTGTTTTTGTTTTTTATGATCTTGAAATAGGATATCCAAAAACAGGAAGTTCAAGGCCTAGAAAGATGCTATGCTGATCATAAACTCAAGACGAGAGGATTGATCAGCAAACTAGGTACAACATTAACTCCATTCACCAGTTTTGATATTCACTAGCTAGTTGAGGAGGCATTGTATGTTCTGCCTTACGGGCAGATGTCGCTATGAGGTAGTACATCAGACCGCCTCACATGCAGGGACTTACTAAGTATTCTTCTAACATCCTACTACTTTATCATGGTATACCTAACATCATAGCAAACAGCCAAGCTCATTTAAGCTAATGATAATAAAATGTCCACACGATCACGACATTCTGAGTATTTTTACGGAACGGGTGACCCTCACGCTGAACGACGATGATCAGGTCTAGGAACACGTCTAAGTCTGAGCCAAGGGTATAACCGTAGTGAATACCCACTGTGACTTCATGCACAGATTGCTAATCGAGGTTATTGTAATCCTGTACAGCCTAAGATATAAACACGACTAGGTACTGGTTGAAAACTAACAGGAGATACATTTATAGATTTCATACATTTACATATTCTAGTATGGACAGTCTTTACTCAGCATGATAGACTAATTCGATCAAGCACATTCCTAATAACATTATGAATTCCTAACACCACTTGCTCTAGCTATCTGAATTATAGATGATGGTGCTAGAGTTGGTAAAGGTATAAAGCTTTGTACGAACTCGTTCACATATCAAGATGGTACACGTCTAACTCAAGTTCTATATGATCTTAATAAGAGTTAAGTCTAGTGTATAATCAGCTGGAACTCCCTGACAATATCCTATTTATATCTGAGCTGAATCTATGTCCGATCTACGATCGGTGGTACGACCACGGTATATTCCATGCTATATAAGCTTGGAGAATAGTAGCACTGTTAAATTAAACAATAGTCAAACAATGAGTTTTCATACTTAGAGGCTCTGTATAGTCCTTATCCTCCAACTTTGCTTTCTTCTTTCTTCTTGTCCCCCCTTCAAAAGAAAAAGAAGGGCTTTAGACAAAAATAAAATGAATAAGAAGGGTAAAACCTCCCCCCTATACGATACGATACAAGGTCTCGTACTTTTATACTATCAGAGCTTAAGCCTTTTAGAGTATACCGATAGCAGAGTTAATGAGGGGGGGGGGGAGGGCAACACTGATGAAAACGGTTAAAGACATTTCCCTCTTGTCAAGACCGTCGGTAACTTCTTTATACTTTAGCCTCTATTCCTCCACACCTTTCTCTTCATAATAATGATAAGAATAATGAAGATATTTGGGTTCAAGAAAAGGGAAGGGGGGTTAAAATTGAGCAGGAGTCATCGCTACAGACTGGTCCATCGGTGGGTTTATATCTTGTTTTTATACCTCCTCTTTTTATTTTAATTTTTCTCCGTAGAGTCGAAGTCGAGTCTCTGTAGCTTTTATTCAACGAAGGCAGCTCCGCTGTAATTAAATAATACGGATTTTTATTATTTAATAAAAAACAGAAGATATAAATAAAGACTGGATATAGGCTTAATGTACAGTCGATGTTCCCGTAGCTTTTGTGCTATCACAAGGCTCTATCATAAACCTCTTGTTGCAATAGTGATAGAGTACAGGGTCATGTATAGTATAGGGGGGGGTTCTGTTCTCTATGAGTTCCTACTCTTCCTTTTACTTCTTCCGGAAAGGTGATAGTCATTATCCATAAAATCCTTATTCAGTCTAGGGCAGAGTACCGAAAGCTGATAATTATTTAAATCGATCGATAAAAAAGAGTAGGTAAAAAACAGGGGGTAAGAACTAATTTTAGATCTATGTACAATACTATGATTGGGAGCCTGGCAACAGTTATTACAAATCTTCTAAGTGCCATTCCATGGATAGGAGGGGACCTTGTAGAATTTATTTGAGGTGGGTTCAGTGTAAGCAATGCGACACTAAATAGATTTTTTAGTCTTCATTTTGTACTACCCTTCATTATAGCGGCCCTAGTCATAATGCATATGATCGCGCTACATGAGCATGGGAGTAGCAATCCACTAGGGGTGACTGGGAATGCAGATAGACTACCCATAGCACCCTATTTTCTATTCAAAGATCTTGTAACCCTTTTTATATTTTTTACAGTACTAGCTATTATTGTCATGTACGCTCCAAATATAATGGGACATTCAGATAATTATATTCCAGCTAACGCCATACAAACACCACCGTCGATCGTTCCTGAATGATATCTTCTACCATTTTATGCAATCCTAAGATCCATTCCAAATAAACTTATAGGAGTTATTGCTATATTCGCTTCACTACTCATTCTACTTGCTATGCCCATTATAGATGTTTCAAGAGTTAGAGGGAGTCAATTCAGACCGCTTAACAGATTTATTTTCTGAATTCTAGTATCTGATTTCCTAGTGCTAACCTATCTGGGATCACAGCATGTAGAGGCTCCTTACATTATAGTAGGACAAATTGCAACAGGCCTTTACTTTGCATGATTCCTGGTGCTAGTTCCTATCACAGCTGTCATCGAGAATACGCTAATAGATATAAGATAAAAGGAGTATATTTTTTATATCCCCCTTTTGTTCATGTTTGGGATTATAACTAACTTATAGTTATATCACCCCCCCCCATACCTCTCTCACGCAAATGCTATGTGCATTCTTATTTTATTTCCCTTTATCTGTTCAGTATATTCTGAATCGAGCTGTGGTGTAATATATTACATATAGTAAAACCCTTATTAAGTATTAGTTAAGCACATTTTATGTGTGTATGAGTATGTATGTACTTACTACCAAACTATAGTTTTTTTTTGTTTTTAGGCTAATAGCCCCCCCCCCCTTTATTTGTTATAACCCCCCCCCTTTTTTATATCTTTTTTAATCTAAATAAACAAACTTTTTATTATAAATTTAGTTCAATAGGAATTAGGTCCTAAAAACCCTAAGCGCCTTAAAAAGTTTTAGTGAGATCCGTTTAAGGTCTCAAAACACATTCAGAGTGTCATGTCATTATAGGCCACATGCTAAGTGACATAAGTGCAAAGCGACTATCACTTACAGGTAATACAAGTATTAGAATAATTAGGATGACTAAACTAGCAGGGCTGGCCAATCACGTGTCTCCTATTCACTCTCTGGACATATAACCCTTAAATCTTAATATTGATATATATTTTCCCATATACATAGAGGTAAGGGGGGGGGGGTTTTATACAACACCCTTTGTTTTGATACCTTATAGCTACATTTTTAATATTGGATTTATCTTATAATAAGAAATGTAAAAAAAGGGTTTCGAACACTATTAATAATGAACCGTGTTTACAACTGATAGGCCTGTTACGGGTACATAGCCCTAATTAAAAGTGGGGGGGGGGGGAGGAGAGGGGTTAGACTAACCACTCATAATTAAAACCAAGTGATGGTTTGGACATTATTCATAAATATATCGAAAAGGTATTTGGGAGGGGTGGGGAAGGGGGTGAATAAAACAGTACACGATACACCTGATTGTTGGTTTCCGAATAATGATCTGCGGAATATACAATATATACCTGATGTATACCTCATACTAAGTACCCTTTATGTGATATTGATATTTTAAGACGTATTTATTATATAAAAAAATGTACTGTATAGTATATAAAACGACCTACAGACCTACATTGCTTGTTTTTTCGTAAATTGAAAGGATTAAAATATGTTAATAATATCTCTTCTCTATCTCTATCAGTTCAACCCTATATACCCTACTGATACGAGTCTTATTTTAGGCTATTATACAATATATTATATATAAGCTTATATAATTACATTTTAGTAAGTGGGAGGGGGGGGGCAGGGTTATATTCACTTCACTATAATGAGTTGTGACCCGACCTATTATGGTAGGGGGGGGTGGGATCGTAGCAGTCTAAGAGGGGTAAAGAAAGACATCAGTTCTATGAATAAGAGTTGCAGACTTCTTTATCCTGACGTACCTTGGAAGTCAGCAAATCTCCCGTAGTACATATGGCTACAACACTTTATAAAGGGTGCTAGTAGGTAACCCTAAAAGACTCTAAGGGATATTAAGAGTGATAACGTTAATACAACAGAACATCTCCTAAATTACAGTAAGGTAAATAATTTTATTTATTAATAAAAAAACTCTCTCTTTTTATATATAAAATTACTAACTATAAGATAGTTAATAGAAAAAATAATTTGCAAGGTGATGGGGGGGTTAAAAAGGGGGGGGGGTGGTATTTTCATTTATGAATAACACCCTCATTCTCATTCCATCTTGAATAGGGAGTGGGGTACAGTTCCATCATGAATAGGGTGTGGGGTTCAGTTCCATCTTGACTAAGTCTAAATAATTTTTATGCTGTAGAGTAAAGGGAAGCTATTTAATGAACCAAAAAATAATATAAAATAATAGGTATTATACAGATAGACTAAAAATGCTCAGCTACGTGCTGATACAATAAAAACCCGTTTAAGCCAAACAAAGTTTATATAAATAAGCATGTTTTAAGCTTTATAAAGGGTTGATTAATAGGGGGGGGGGGTACTCTATAAAGCAGCCACACACTAAGACGTGACAAGATAAGCGAAGTAAAACTCAGTCTAGCACTAAAAATAGTAATACCACAACAACCTTGTCTATATATTAAAATATATCTCCAGATTCTGAGGGTAAAAGTTCAAGAAATAATGATATTTTTTATTTTTCAGCTTATCCTTTTATGTCATAGGGGCGCACTGAGTGTGGATAGGAGTTGAGTGTCTTATTATGTTAATTCATTCTTTTTCAAGTAAACCTAATCATCCTTATAATAGCATTTATATAAAGGGGAATCAGAGCTTACGTTATATAATATAATGGAGGGTGCCTATATAGGCATATAATAATATGAGCAGAAAGGTTAGGTTGATTAAATCAGATAAAGGATAAGACATAATATGATGTCTTGAAATTATATATAATATATATAGACGACGATAAGAATGTATAGCCAGTCAACAACCATCTTACATTTTATGTAAAATCCTTATAAGTAAAATAAAGTTAATGCAAGAGTCAGATTCATTCAAATAAAAAGTGTAGTAGCTATGTTTAATTCACTACTCATTTAACTAGCGATGTAAGTCAAATAAGTTTCAAGAATTAGAGGGAGTCATTATACTTATGAATGGGTGTATTATTATATTATATATTATATATAATAGTACTAATGTATACAGGGGGTGAACATTATGAATATTAGTAGGCCTATACTGCACTATATAAAATAGAGTTCAGAGTACTAGTTCCTAAAGTAGCAGCCAGCAGTTATATTAAAACACCTATTCTTAATAGAAATAGAATCAAGGGGGGGGGGGGGGGGGGAGTGCATATAAATCCATCAACATAACTTTTCATAAACAAACCTAATGTATATAAGCAAATAAATAATGACAAAAAATAAATATTATAATTACATATTATTTGTATAATTCAATTCTTTACATTTCTCCAGGGATACTAACGTGAAGAGGGAATGAATAAGGGAATAAAAATAGGATTCATAAAAATGATGAGGATATAAATAAACCTAAAATACTAATGGGGGGGGGTAATGTTGAATTCCTTCAGGACTAGGTATAAAGTAAAAAAACTAAAAAAGAGACTACTTACCTAGTTTGAGAGAATGCAATATAACAAATATATAAAAAGGCCGTAAGAGTAGTAATAAGTATAATACTAAATGACAGGTACTCACACAGGGTAAGGGTAACCTACATAACCCTCACCTAACATTTCATAACCAGACCCATACCACAGGTAAATGTAAGACAGACAGATAAAAAGGTGTTACTACTGAGCCAAGTAGCTTTTTTAAAGCATATGTTTAGTTATCTTTTTCCTTTTTGTTTCCGTGGGCTGTGCAACATCACATATTTATGTGAACCTGTTTAACAAGACAACTTTAGGATAGGGATAGGGATAGGGATAGGGATAGGGATATGAATAGGGATAGGGATAGGTCTTCATTTTTTTTTATAAAATACAATTTTTCCTTTCTCTATGCAATGCCATGCATCATAACAATTTATCGCTGTTGTTAGAGAGAGAATGAGTAGAGAGGAGAGAGGGGTTAGGGGATATAATTAAGAATAAAAAAGGTAATAGTTTGTTTATAATGCTGTGATAGATCTGATAGATTCAATAGTATTTGCTAACTAACAGTGCTGATAATTCGATGGTAATTATGACAATATTTTTATAATAAAGTTTGTGTAATCTGAATCCTAATTAAGAACCTAAAAAAGGCTTTTGATATAAAACATCATTTCATACAGATGAAAAATGGCATATGTGCTAAAGATAGGCTTAATATATATTTCCAAAATAAATATAATAAAGATTTAGAAAAAGATATATATAATGGAGTAGATAAAAGACACAATAATCTTTTTAAGCCAGATTAAAATGAAGATGAATAAAACCCCCCCCCGGGGGGGGGAAAACCTGGGCCCGGGTGGACAGGTTATTGAGCCTAATATAAAATAAAAAAATGTAGGATGGTTTATTGTTGAAGTTTGAACCTTTTTGACAGTTAAAGCCATTCCCTTTTGTTTTAGTAATAGGAATGGTATGATAATTAAGCCTGCGCGATACCTTATAGGTGGTCAAGGTCAAGTCCGCGGATTTCAGTACGGTAATAGATAACAGTTAGGACTTTGCACACTAGAGCGATGTACAACTCTATTCTAGAATAGAACTAAGCAGGAAGACCTGCAGCACGTGCTAAATTATCGCAGTTATCGTAAGCTTTTTTACATATTATCAAAACCCGAGACCCGTAACACGTGTGAGTGCATTGTAGTTCAACTCTACATAATTATATTGTATAAAAAAGCATACGTTATTTTATTTATAAGGAGTTGAGTAATAATATGAATGAACCCTAGCTGTATATCTCCAATATAAGCTAGCCATATTAGGTATACATTATTATGGCTAATATAATACTGTAAATATATACTAAAAACTATGTGATAAGATGACACCACAGTGGGATATAGATCACATATGCGTTTGTAAAGTTAAGTGGGCGTGACTGAAAAAATGCGCTGACGATGCCTAAATCCTTAGTACTTCCACGTAATGCTGACGTAAATAAAAAGTAGAAAAGAGGGTAAGCGTAGAGATGAGTTGACTTTAAAACTCCAATATCATTAACATCGATATAAAAAAGATTCGACTCACTTTCAGTGGTCAGATGAGTAAAAATAACTCATCCTTACCTTATCAAAAAAAAATATATATTTTTATTTATAAATAATACATCACCTTCCTCTTTCTACTCCTCATACGTAATACTAATTATACTATATATAGTATAATATATACCCACTACACTCATTGACTATAAACCTAACATTACAGATAAATTGAATTAATCTTATTAATATAATAATATATTTTGTTTAATGCTGCTGAGCTGAGCCGATATGAGCTTATATAGAGTTTATTAATATGTGAGATATGTTATACAAAAAGTTTATAAAAGCTATAACAACTTTTTTTTTTTATATAAAAAAAACAGATGCGCCTGCCTGCCTTCCAGCCTGCTTTTATACGTCATATTTAGCTGTAAATAAAGAGGGGTTAGTATGATAAATACGTTATTGTTTTTATAAGCAGGCATCCCGCCGCCGATATAATAAGTCACTCACTAAGTGACTTAATTTTTTAAGTATGTCTGTTTTTTCGTGTGTTTTAAAGTATATAATAAATCCCGTATGAAGCCCAGCCATCGCCAATCTATTTGGAGAGAATATATAAAAAGGATATTAGTTAGTACATATCACACTACTCTACACCACACTACACATCTCTAGCTTAGGTTTAATTCGGTATGGTATGGTCTGGTATGGTATGGTCTGGTATGGTATTCCTTAACTATTATATTAATAATTAGTCAACATTTGTTTTTAGTGATAGTTTGTCTTTAGAAAGGTATAGATGTATCGATAAGACTAGACTAGATTAGACATATATGTGTGTGATATGTATTTATCGTCATTTTAGGGTATATCTATGAATAACTATAAAAATAGATTCTTCATGCTATACCCATATAGGGTATCCAACATACGTAGATATGTGTGTGTGGGGCGCCCCCCCCCACCCACCTGCCTTGCCTGGCTTTAATAAAAAAAATCCGCAGGGATTAAACACATTCTCAAGAAAATAAAAATCGAGAGGTTGAGGATATTTGAATCTTTTTATTTTATATAAACCTAATAACAATGTTTACTTTACCTTATATTACATAATTTAACCGTCACATAACATGAAATCACATGACATTACATAACATGAAATAACATAACATTATATTACCTAACCTTACACTACCTAATTCAACATTATCCGTCACATAACCTTACCTTACCTTACTTAACATAACATAAAAAAGCCCAGCTTTGGCTTTTTTAAATACCCCCCTATAAATATTTATGCAAACTAATATATATAATTATATCACTAGCGAGAGTTACGATATATAATGGTAATATATATTGATAGGTAGTGTAGACCTGGGTGTAAAGTATCGAGCGTAAAGTTATATTAAAGAATGGATAGTGGGTGGGGTAGGGTGATGAAGGGATGGGGGGTGGGGAGTATAAAAAAAAAGGAATGTTAACTAAACCTATTATTATAATATACTTGTATCGTACATTTTAACAGAATAGTAATATGGATAATCCATAATTTGAGGGTAAGGGTTGCATCTATATGCAATGAACTATACCTTTCATTTATATTAATATACCCCCCCTTTTTTAGGGGGGTGTGAGGGGGCTGTAAGATGAAATATTAGATAGTCCATCGATTTTAAATGTGAAAAAAAAAGCGCAACGCTCAAAAAATAATATTATTTTTATCCATTTATATAAAATAAAATATAATATTTTATATATAATAAAAAAGATTAACTAACTTACACATTATAAATAGAATAGTTAAAAAATAACGTCACGTTCACTCAATAATTAATACATTTTTATGTAGCATATGACACGGATAGTGGAAGGGGGGTAATGTCATACCCATCGGTTGAGGTCAAAAAGGAGAGTTAAGATGGGTGAAGTTGAGTTTAAATAGATTGAGTAAGAATAGTAGATAGTGCTGAAATAACTTGTTAAGTGTACCTTATAGTAGATTAATAAAAAGAGAATAGGATGTGTGTGTTATTGCACTTTTTATTGTATGAGGAATGGTTCAATATTTATTTTTACTAAATAAACGAGAGAGTATATAATAAAGTTATAATAAGTATATATATATATATATATTATGTCATTGTATAATATAGATATTATACCACTAAAACCCATAAATATGTGGGAGGAATTGAAAAGGGGGGGGGGAGGTGATGCTTAAATTCATATTTATGAAATTAATAATAATTAATATAAAATACTATTTATCAATAAATGATAACACTCAATATCAATAGCTCCAATTTTATTGTTTATTACGTATTTAGATTTAATCTTTTTAAGTTTACTAAACTTATAAGTACTATTGAATGCTATGATCTTTGATTCATTGAAAAATATTTATTAGATATAGTATATAACCTATATACAAAAAATATGATCACGTCAGCATATAATTTCATTCTTATCTTTATATACTCTAACACTATATACATATACTTGAACACCATTTTCTTTTCAACGGTCATATAAACTATTTAAAATTGATCCTTATATATTATCTTTATAGATATATTTTATAATAATATTCTATTCCTCTTTATTGTGGAATTTGATAATATCCCCCCATACTCTCATGGATGTTATATGGACTATACGAGAAAAGAACATTATAAACATTACCCTATAATTTTGGTTTTATTTAAATAAAAATAAAATTAGCCTGTTTTTAAATATAATCCTAATAAACATAAAAAAAATAAGTATTTTTTTTTCCTGTAGTTAGACTTCGATATTCATGTTCACAGTAGAACTATCAACCCATAAGATATCCATAATATGTTTAACTACTATGTATATATATAATATATAGAAAGTAACTGTTATCTTACAAATTGAAATAAACGCTTCGAAGTCATAATTATTAACATTGTGTGCACGTGTTATACATTTAGGAACATCGAAGTCAATACTTTTTAGTATTTATTTATAACATAAAGACTGTTTATAATAAAAAAAACACCCCGAACTATGGAAATAACATCATCAACGGCAGTGAAAACAGTCGAACCTATAACAGTATACCCCGCAAATCATTTCCTTAGTTTACTCAGACGTAAATATTCAGATTTAAAGAGAGAAAGTGATTTAGTTTGAGATAGAGAAAGTGATCGAGTTTTAGTTTTCTTTCTTTGATTAAGAAGAGATACATTAGAGTTTCTGGAATTCTCTATTAGTAGAGATTGAACGAGAATGGTTAATAAGCAGTCTATATAAAGACCTAGACTCATAATAGTTGTTGATACGGATGATGCAATGATAGTAGAATTAAAGAGCATAGGAGAAGAATAAAAAATATTCATCCTATTTTGTAAATAGATTTAGGAGAGGATTCTATAGGAATACACCTAATATTACTTATATTCGTAAATAAAATTGTTCTTATGAACATGCAGTGTATATACTCCTCTACTATTCATAAATAAAAATGTTCTTATGAACAGGGGATATCTATACCAATAGATGTACTCCCACTACTATTCGTAAATAAAAATGTTCTTATGAACAAGGGATATGTATACGAGGAGGGGATGAGATGCACTGCACCCCTCTCTACTATTCGTAAATAAAATGGTTCTTATGAACATTCATATGAATATTTATATACCTCCCCCCCCCTCCCCCTCTCTACTATTCGTAAATAAAATGGTTCTTATGAATATGCCCTGTATATACCCATTCTTTATGGGTATATATAGTATTATATATATATTATTTAAAAATAAATGTAAATGAGGGGGGGGTGTGCTAGTAAATAAGGGGGGGTGGGGTATAGTACGATAATAATAAATAAATGTAAAGATTCATGACACTTCACCCAGGGACCCCACGCATAGGACATGTGGGATGAACAGAAAAGGGGGGGGTTAGGTGAATTTTTATAAAAATAAGAAGAATGAAGGTAGAAATAAAAAATACGCTTTTTTTCATTATAAAACCCCCCCCATATGGGGGGGATATAGCTGCGAAGCATGTTATAGGGATGAGAAGTTAGGGTAACCTACGGATAAAATAAACTGAGGAAGGAACTCACATACACCAGTCATGACGTGGGTTCGAAGAGTAAACACTTAGAGAGCGACGATACGATCTGGTTTGGTTTGTGAGACTCACCTCCCCCCTCCACAAAATAACTAAAACACAAACTAACAAACACACAAACACACGAACCAACCCAAACATACTAACACACCAACTCACTAACTTCTTAATAAACTAATACACATATAGATATTAGTTAATTTTAGTATGACACATACACATAAAGTGTGTGGGGGGGATGGGTTCGATAAAATAGCGTAAAGAGAATGAGTATTAGTGAAGTAGAGATGAAGTATATAAATAGTCAGAACAGGTGAAAGTGTCAGAATAGCTGAATGATAAAGTGAGGATGACAAGATATTTAACGACCCTAACTTATTCAACAGATAGAAATATAAGTACTCTTATAGAGTCCTTTTCATCACATTTTATAGTTATACTAAGTGGGATGAAGAGGAAGAGAATTCAAAGTAAGGATATGGTTATAGTGAATTATTATAGCCCGAATAGAATAGAATCCATATATGTATCTCGAAATATAGGAATTATATCCAGAGGTTTTGAAGAAGTAAATAAGATGATAGAGTTCAATGTATGGAGGGCCAATACAAGGTTCAACCTGACTCATATATATTCACCAGTTATGGAGTCCAAGGTGATATCCGCATATATATCAGTTAATACAAAGGTGAGAACTTTTTTTCAAATTGTAAAATATATTTATAGACATTATAAGCCATCACCGAAGGTGCTGCCATTTATAAAGCAGGAATCAGTAAGTAATGCGGCGAATCCTTTTGTTTCAAGTAGGTTTATAGCTACCATACAGACATCTAAAAAAAAGATGTTTAATAAGGTAAAGTATATGTCTGCCGTCAGTAGTGTGAATAAATCTTTTATTACAGGTGGTACTTTTACACTTAAAGGACGAATTCAAACAGAGCCGATTAAACCTCGTAAAACAGTACAAACGGTCATAGTTGGTTCACATAGTTTTATACCTTCCCGTACTTCAATATCACAAAACTACGCCTTCCTGCCACATACAAAACGTGGTGTGGGTATTTTCGAAAACCCGGTGCAATGTAGTAAGAATATAAGGTCTAGTTCCTCAAGAACATCAAATAGTATTTATGGACTGGGTAGTTATTCCATTTCAGTAACCATCACAGGTGGAACGTATTCCTATATTTTTTAATATAGCCTACTTTAAACTAAATTAACTTATAAATATATATAATATTTATAGGTGTTTTAATGCATTAACACAATCCGCATTCACCTACCTCATAAAGATTCTAAATGAAAGGATATTCAATATAATGATATTCAATGAAATGATATTTAATGAAATAAAATAAGATCCTATTCCATTTCATTCCATGAAATAAAATTTTATTAAATTTCATAAAATGAAAGGGGGGGGTAGTCATACCTATACCTCCCTTGCAGCCGTAAATAAAATAACATCCCCTCCGATCCAATCAAAATATAGGGCTATTGCCATCCCCCCCCTTTTGAGTTTGCTAGATATACATATCTATGGCCTATATGTTAGTGATTGTGTTGTACTATACGCATATAAGCAAAACTAGGCGTATAAGTATGAGGTGAGTAGTACCTACGTAGCAAGTAATGCTAGTAAGTATAAGTATAACGTACTGTAGTGAAAATATCCATGACTACGTATTAGTTACGCCCTCACTCATTTTATTGAATATAATAAATATATATTCTAGCTAATAGAATAGAGAGATAAAAAAAATGTAATGGTGATATGGATGGTTTTGAGAGGGGGGGGGAGGGAGAGGGTTATAGGATTAGATCTTAAGAGTTGTATCTGAAAAAAGAATAGGAAGAGAGAAATGTATGCGCTTATATAAAATAGTGTGGGTGTAGTATTCTATATAGAATATATAACGCTTTAATACCTATACTCTTAATACTAGTGTTTCGCGTAAATTATATAAAATAATAACAGTGATGTGGATGTGCTTATCGTACACTCTCGAGTGTAGTTCTTGATAGTCATAGACATAAAATAACCCTTTTCACCATCACTTGATGGATAATAGGAATGCTAAAATGTAATAGATCATGTCAATAAAATAACCCTCTATATCCAAACCTCCGGCATCAGGTGTATGTGGAGATCTTCATCTCTGTCCCGAATATAAAGTTCATCTCTTGTCTTAAACAAGACAAAACAAGACCCTCGAGAGGGTAGGATAATAAATAGGATGGATGGTAGTGCTCTTTGTAAAGTGTGACGTTTATTTATTTATAAAATAAAAAATAATAATAAAATTATGTGATCTACACACGCTTTGCTTTTTATAAAAATAGGTACGAACTATACAATACTGCATTATTGTCCAGCTGGCCTACTCATTGTTATATAGTAAGTTAATTATGATTTAATCATGAAATTAAATCGTTTTTAACCTAAAAAGCCTTCGAATATATAGATGGTCTCTATATAATAGATAGATATAATCATATATAATATGTAGAATATATATATATATAAATAATATTCTATATATTAATTAATATATAATTATATATAATATATATATATATTTTTATATAAAAAATCATATTATGATATGATTATATATATAGAGAAGGGTTAACCTGACGGGAAATAAGTGTGTGTTCAGTGGGTGATAGGTGGGGGGGGGGTGGTAAATGGCCAATGTAAAAAACTAAGATAATGCAATGCGTTATCATCTCTCCTTCCACATGTAATAGGCGTGGGAGGGGGGTCATATGAATCTTATCTTTTAATAAAAAGAGATATATATCAATATATATAGTATATAAGCCGCATTATATATGCAGGCATAAATTTTAAAGTGATGCAGCAAGTAAGATTTTATCTTTGTATATCATATAGATATGGAGGTGCTTAAGCTTATGCAAGAGGATGGAGCTTCACAGCAGCGAAATAAAATTTAATCCAAGCAGAGCGCGGAGATCGATATTAGATATAAGCGCAGCCCTCGGGCAGCATGAAGAAAAGAAAAGAAGGGTTAAAAAAATATATATATATATATATTATATATTATATTATATGTGTGTAGCACAACATTTATTTATATATGTAAATTTAAGCGCATTATGCGCTTAAATTTTATGAATATAAAAAAAAGAGATAGAATATCTAAGTTGAATGCTTAAGCAGATAATATGTAATATATCCCTGGGTGGGTATATATATTTTTTTGTTGAAAAAAATAATACCCAGGGCATGTAAAAGGACGAGATAGTGATAGATAAAAAAAATAAAAATGCACAGCACATAAAAAAAAGAGAGAATATCTAAATTTGAGGGATATCAGCAGCAGCAGATAGTACATGTAGCGCAAGGAGTAAAGTAGAAAAGAGTATTAGTATAGGTTTTTTCATATTTCGACACCAGCAGACATTTTTATCTTTTCTACATAAAAAAATGTTCGTGGAAGAGGGGTAAGTTGTTATATATATATAATATATAATATATTTAGGAAAATAGGTAATAATATTATTATAATGCGTTTCGTAAAATGATCCCCCCCCCCGTGTTATTAGATTTAGATAGGACCTCTCTATATTATAATTTTATTATAGGAATATTATTTTCTAATAGAATCCAAGAATCTATCCAGCCGAATCTCTCAACACACACAAACATGTGTGTTTGTTGCATAGTGTAGTAAGGGGGGGGGGGAGGATGATATACTTTGTGCGTGTAACACCTCCCTCCCACCTTTTGATAATGACCAAAGAGATAATATAATGTGCTTAAAAATAAAATGGTTTAGAGAGGAGGGTGTGTGGTGAGGATCTTAAAAAATAAAGAAGCATAGAAGAAGATGTACTAGCGATACTATACTTTAAATGATTATTCAACCATATACTTAAGTATATAAAAATATCAGTAAGATAAATACAT
Source organism: Hemileia vastatrix (assembly GCA_030280995.1). Classification (NCBI taxonomy): domain Eukaryota; kingdom Fungi; phylum Basidiomycota; class Pucciniomycetes; order Pucciniales; family Zaghouaniaceae; genus Hemileia; species Hemileia vastatrix. Next base: position 32,297 of record JASXTE010000337.1, on the reverse strand, counting down.
GGATATAAGAGTATATATATTATTTATAGACTAAGGCTATTACACCAAGATATATAAAATGCCGCTAAATATATGAGATGAGTATGGGGGGGGAATACATGGGTGAGATATGCAGCAGGCAGGTTATGGGGAGGGGGGGGGGTGAGATATGAGTAAGGGGGGGGGTATTTGTGAAGAGGGTTAGAATAATCAACAAGATAAAAAAAAATAAAATCTAAAAAAACTGGTTTAGCTCTGGCCAGACTGTAACGTTATCTATTCATATTAACACATGCGAATGACTTAAATATCTTTAAAGATAGCACTAAGTGCTAGGTAAGAAGGTGGATAAAGTTGTGAACGGGTGAGTAAAGTAGGATATCTAGCCTAAAAAAAATATTTAGGATGAGTTCTATTCGTCTAAACAGTAAGGTAAGAGCTTACTAATATAGAATTCATTTTCATAACCCTGGGTCCCACGCATAGGACGTGTGGGATGGGGGGGGTTAGAAGGTAAATCGATCATAAAATGAATAAATTATAAGCATGCAGGCCTGAATAATTTAATTTGCAGAGAAAGATAAAGAATTTCAGCATAGAATAATGTATGATAGGGATGATGGTAAGTTCATGATATGAGAAGATGGATGAGAATATTGATTAGGCGTAGTCAAAGATGAGAGTCTAAAGATCACCTTAGTTTTGAGATAGACTAAAATAACTATGTTATTCAGCAGTGGGGAATAATTGACAATGCTTAAAATATTTTGTAAGTGTTTTTAGAACTTAGAGCTGGTAACATTTTTAAAAACAGTGAAGTGAAGTAAAGTTCTGAAGTACGGAACAGTATAAAAAGAAATGCTTCAACTGACGAGAGTTAGAGAGTAGGAGGTAAATAAACAATACAAAATAGGGAGTGATCATGTGAAATAGAGCAGGATGATAAAATAAAGTAATTCTGTAAAGTAACTGGATACAAAAGAAGTTCAGTTAGGGAATAGTTGTGTATAAAGTTCGTGCCAGCTACGCGGTTAAACGACTACAGCGAACGTTCAGTCATATAATGTGCGTAAAGGATCTGTAGGTGGATTCGTATGATCTCATATGAGGTTTTGTTCATATACGACTAGATATTAAAGGGAGTAGGAACCATGTACAAAGTAGGGACTAAATCTTATGATCTTGTACGTAGTGCATAGCGAAAGCGTCTTACTATAATAATATGACACTGAGGGATGAGAGAGTAGAGCGCGAACAGGATTAGAAACCCTGGTAGTCTACTCCGTCAACGATGATCATGATTAAAGTCGGATGTGGGTAAAAGATAGGCTTTAAGAAGCTAACGCTTAAATGATCCGCATGTTAAGTAAATTCGAAAGAACGAAAGACAAAGAGCTAGGCGGCCTAGTAGATCGAACTTCGGGTCATGCTATTTAATTCGATAACCCCCGATGAATCTTACTTAAGCTTGAATATAGAGAGTATAAATGTATAAAAGTATAATATAAATCACAACGCGACAAACCGCAAAGTGTGGATCGTGATAAAATGTGATGATATTATTATATCATCATGCAGGTATATAATCTAATACAGGTGTTACATAGTCGTTTTAAGTCCGTATCGTAAGATGTTAGGTATATACCTTGAACGGACGACCTTCTTATATTATATATAACATATATATAATATGTATGTGTGCTTAATAGGCATACAAATAGAATAAAAACAGATCCTTATGACCCTTATGCTTAAGGCTATCAGTGTGACACAATTATGTAGACAAAGTCTATTCACGTAATGACTTAAATTACATATGTGACGAATATGATTCTGTAACTCGAATCATTGAAGTAGGAGTGTTCAGTAATCGTTTATAACTATGTAACGGTGAATTTTTAATACTTAGTGCACTAATCGCCCATCACTATTATTCTTGAGGTCGAAATGAAATTATTATGTTGACATTCATGGATTTAAATAATAACTTTCTTCTCCTCAAAAATCCTCATCCTTATTTATATCTACGATATTGAAATAAAGAATGAGTGATAAAGATAGAGGGGGAGGGAGAGAATGAACTTAATAATCAGTTTCATACTGATAGAATAATCGAAGTTGTCACAGAGTAAGCTTACTGGAAAGTGAGCTTGAATGATAACCCTTTATATATCCCCCTTAAACACTTATATAATTACTATATAATGCATATATATATATATATATAGCCTATATAATGCAATGCTAGGATTATGCTAATATAATGCTTATATTTTGCTTATACAATGCTATTATATATATATATTATTATAATGTATGTATGTACATGTACATTGTAGGAATAAAATCATTATTTTTTTTTGTTAATAATTAACCCATTAAAATCATACGGGTGGGGGGTTTTGGTTAAATAAAACACTCAATAAAACCTATAAAGATAAGATCAGATAAAATGTGATCAATCCAATTCAGATTTTATATCATCTATCAAGGTGGGGGGGGGGGGGGGGTAACACCCTAAATGCTCCTTAACATTAACACTAGCTCGTGTGTGAGTAAGTAATTAAAAATAAAAAAGACATGATAATATAATATCGTATATATGTTATAGGGGTGTAATAAAATATATAGAAAGAAAGAATATACAAGATAGGTAGATAGATAGAAGATTCTATCCTATTATAATCCATCCTATAAAAGGATATTAAGCAGAGTTAAATGGTATAACATCTATATAACAACCCGTCATGTAATGATAGATATAAGTGTAAATGTAAATAGGAATGTAAATGTAAATAAAAATGTAAAATAAGAAGATAACCTTATCTTTTGGTATCACGTGATATGATATGCTTTTAATAAATCCAGCTCAATATGATGAAGTAAGGGAATGCTGGCGAATGTGACATGTTTTGAAGTAAAGAATAATAGTGTAATGATAGTGTGGGTTTTGTAATTATGTGGCAGCAGGTGACTATAGCCATGGGTATATAGCAAAAGCCCATATTTGCTGGGGCTGCCCCTATAAGATAGGGTGGGTATTATTAATAATAAAATGTAATGTAAGATGAATAATATTTTATATGAAGTCATTACCTTACATATAATGTAACTCAAGGTAAGATAATGATGATTCATGTAATGTAAGTGGATGTAAGAGGGTTATGTTATAAGGATAATATGGATGTAATTTAATGTAAAAATGTGTAATAATATGTTAAAGAGTAAAATATAATTTTATTATCAGTTATGTTTATGTTTATAACATAAAGAAAGTAAACCCTGCCACTATAAATAGCAAGCACCATTAGTACACACTGGTAACAACACCTTAAGACCTTTTTTTACCTCTTCTACGTAAATAAAAAAAAGGTTCGTGTCGTGGAAGGGGGGATAGTTTAGCCAAGTGAAGAATGAGAGAGATAGATAAATTATATGATAAGAGTTGAGATGATAAAGATAATATGCAGAGATGAGGATGATGGTATATGCATCCTGAAGGAATGATAGCTAAAGGTCTAGGTAATGTTGAGTATGATAGGAATAAGAGGTGCCAGGTTGTCGGCTGATAAAGTAAAGATAGCCTATGTAAAGAAAGATGTTGTATATTTTATATATATATAGGAGGAGATAAGACTCTATATAGACAAGACATCATAAAGGGTGATGTGATATCAGGTAATATCAGGTGTTGTAAAACAAGGTAATAACAAGTAATAAAACGTAGTAACATGTTATGTAAGGTAACCCTTTAATAAGTAGCGAGAAGATGATATTAGGAGGTGAGAGGTTGGCGAGAAGATAGTGCCTATACGGGGGGTTAAATAGAGCCGGTATAGGCTCCTGTTTTTTTTCATATAAAAAATCAGGATAAAAAAGCATGTAGTTCAACGGTAAGAACACACTATTGATAATGGTGGGATAGCTAGTTCGACTCTACTCATGCTTATAATAGATATAAATAAAATGGCCAACCCCTTCTAAACTATAGTTTTAGCTTATATAGGTGGGGGGGCCATCAGATAATGATATATCATGTTTTTATAATAAAAAAAGCTTAAACTTGAAAAACAAATAAAAATATTTTATTTAAAGAATGGATAAACCACCCTGTTACTGTTATGTAACGAGGAGATGTAAGCTACTCTCACATACACTCATAGTAGTATAAAAATAAGCCAAGCAGCTCTTTCTTTTATTTAAAACTATAAATAGAGAGAGAAGGGGGGGGGTTTATCCTTTATTAAAGGATTATAAGATACTATCTTATAATTTATATGTTACACAGGTTGTATTTACATTTGAACAATATGTTGTAATATTAGGTATGTTGATAGTATGGGTACAAACAAATAGGCCATATATGGCCTTGATAATATCCAGTTTTGTTTCCTTTTGTTTATTTAAGTTGAATTTTATTTTGTTGAGAGAGATGTATGTGATGAGTACATGCTATTCTAAGGGGGTTTTTTATAAAAGGGGGGGTATGTAGTTACAGCTAACTACGAGCGCGATTCAGTAGAACATTGCTGCGTGGGGGGGGGGGGAATGAGGTGTGTGTAATAACGAGAGAGGGGGGGGTGCAGAGAGTCATAAAGCCTAATAGCCTAAAAGTATAGAGTGAAGGTGACAGCACGATGAGAATATATCGATGACCAGATCGCGTTGACAAACCTTTAATACTAAGCCAGGGTTAATAACCAACCCAATTATAACAATAAAGGGCATATTCAGATAGGAGGGTAATAATATAAGATGTATGTAAAGGGGGTCAGGTAAGTAAATTTAAGTAAAATTCAGTTTCGTGAAGAGTGATGATCAGACCAGTACAGTAAAGTAAAATAAAATGATAATTTAAATCTTCTCTCTGTCAGTAAATGTTGATAAAAAAAATAAGCGAATGTAAAGTGAAGTGGACTAAAATAAAAGTAAAAAGGGACTAGAGTGAAAGAGGATAAAAGTAAAGTGGACAAACCTTAAGTTGATGTTTAAGAAATGTTTTGAGGACAAAAAAAGGACGTAAAGTATTCGAGAGATAGGATATAAGATAATAATGTATAATCCGGTAATAGATAATAGAGTTATATATTATAATTAAAATATAATAATGGGAGGAAAGATGAATAAGAGTTAGAATATAAAAAAAATAACATAAAAAAGGGGGGGGGGGCATGGTTATAGATATGACAGGAAAAGGTGAATTGTAGAGTATTAGTTATATTTGTGCGTGCGGGGATACGACTACCAATACCCCCGGGGGGGGAAACCTTTCCCCCCGTTTTTATTTTTAATAAATCGTAGCCAGAGCTCTGTAAAGTTATAAAGAATATAGGGATATATATAAAAAAGGGGGGGGGGTCATAAGCTGATAAGATACGTATCCAGCCTTAAGACAAACTTTTGATAGGTCAGTAGTAGAAGTATAAAAAGAAAGATAAAAAAAAAATAGATGCATTCGATGCATTAGGTGGGATGAAGGGGGGGGATTATGAATGTCATAAGATGATGGGATAAAGGATGAGATAATGTTTGCTTTGTTTAATTTAAGAAAAGGAGTTTAAGAATAAATGAAGAATTCAATGAGGGAAGATAGGATATAACATCCATCATATGCTTCATGACGTAATATGAAGAAGAAAGGGATGTAATGATAAAAGTGAAGAGGTTAAAATTATAAGGTGACTGTATAGTACAAATGCTAAGGATATTTCAATTCTTTATTTTGTATTTGGTCTATTTTCAGCACTACTAGGGACAGGTATGTCAGTACTAATTAGACTAGAACTTAGTGCACCTGGAGTAGGAATTCTTCATGGGGATAATCAACTTTACAATAGTGCGCCGTTTAACTCATCTTCTCGCTGTTTCGGGCTACCATCCTACCTCAAGGAGAGTGGTTATCGGAGCCAGTTATAGTGAGGGATTCATTAATGAGTAACTGTAATGCATCAAGCTTAGCCATTCCAGGCCAACTGGGTGGGGTGACAATAGCATGCTTGAAAAGCTGTCTGAAAGAATGTCGGCGAGTAACTAAGGGCTATATGGTGAGGCTAACGAATCCCTTTCAACCTGCAACATCGGTATAAGTTCCGAACGTCGCTTAGAATAAGCTTGTATGACGACGGACCCATCTCCGGCGGAGAAGAATTGTGTTGTGTCATCTCTGTTCTCTCACTCAGATGGGTGGATTGTAAGTAATAGTCACAATGCAGGGGGACACCTAAGTAGTTCAGTGTGTGGAAGAGATACTCTACTCACACTTGCGTGAAGATGAAGGAACTCGGGATCACCTGATAGAGGGAATGGGAACGAAACTCTTGAGGTGACGGAGGCTCAGTAGTAGCTAGGAATAGTTTGATGACTATCGCGGGTAAGATTCGATGCTATTCAGTAGCGAAGGGAGCTAGCCTATCCAATGCAGAGGGCGCTATGCTATGCACGTAGGCAGGTATAGTATCGCTTCAGCCGCTACACTCTGTTAAATAATAAACCTATGACACAAATAAAACTGATGAACCTAGTGGCGAACAATAATGTTCTACTTGTTGCTTATGCAAATAAAAAAAAAGGTTAAATAACAGGGAGATACTTAACTGAATCAGTTCACAGTTTTTAGATAGGCTCGTAAGAGCTAGCACTCATATCATATTATGGACGTTTCCATTTAGACCTAGTCGTAGTACACCCTCCCCCCCCCTCTCATTTCGAAGCCTGATGGGGGGACACTATGTGGATATGTTGAGGGGATCTATGGCCATAAAAACAAAATTTATATAGGCAATATATATATGAATATATGTTATTTAATATAAAATAGCCCCCCCCCAGGTTACATTATAAGGGTTTAATATATGGGAAGGGGATGGGGGGGGGGGGGGGGGCTACCCTACGGCACTAAGATAAATTTGTAATACCTTTTATAACGTTTATGGATAAATAGGGTGGGGGGGGGGGGGGTGATATTTCCGTTTTGATAAATTCGATCCTTCGCTGCTGATTAATGCTGTTGAGGAGAGAGTTAAGGGTTCAGGATAAAGATACAAAATTAGTGATGTAGGCAGGGTATAATAGTAAGCATTTTGAAACAAAACTAGATACACTGAAATGTTAAAAGTCCTTTTATTTGTAACATCGAGATGATGGGATCATCTCGATCGATGATTATAAAGTGGTGGCAAGCAAGGGGGAATGGGGTTGAATTATTCACTTTTCGGTACAACGAAATGGTCTGGGGGGGTCAGGTCACCATATAAAAATATATATATGGGGGGGGGACACTCAATGATGACTAATTCATAAACAATAATGTTTTCTAGGAAGAATCAAAATTATTCTTAATAATAGTATAATAACTATAGCAGTAAAGCTAAAGCTTGGAACCGAGAAGCAAGTATTTAAGAAGTTGGGGGGGGGGGGGATGGCATCAACCTTATAGGAGGCGACAACAGAATGCCTGATGTTGAGCTAAAGAATAGGCAAATTAAAATTAATGGTAAATATCACTTCATCCTTTCATCCAACTGGGGGGGGTAAATAGGATATGGATATAAAAGCAGCAACTTTACGTTCAATGGATGTAATGAATAGTAATGGTACCTTTTGTAAGTAATGTCCACCGAAGGTGGTATATAAACATCATGTTATAGCACTAAGAAGTACTAGTAGACATATCCTGAAGGGTAGGTTTGATAACTAGTATTATAAGTGTGATGAATAGAAAGCAGGTTCCACTATGTAATTCAATGTTATGTATACTATGTGATATAGAATATCATTGTAATGCAAATCAGTCAAAACTAATATAAATACAACTCAATAAAGTGAACATGAACATTTTAGGTAAATACAGCCATATAAATATAGGATAGGGTGCGAGCCGTATGAAATGAAAGTTTCACGTACGGTTCTGAGAGGGTTTTTACCGTCTAAAAGCTTAACAGCAATGAGGGTATTGACTACTCAACCAATTGTAACAGGACATGCGTTCCTAATAAGTACGCCGTCTAACATTGTTCATATTTCCGAACAGTCAGATAAGGGGGACTGTTTTACGTATGGTAGGACTGGTTACGTAGCTCTCATATCCGGCATGATAGAACCTAATAAGACTATAATAGCTGTAGTAGGATATTTAGCACTGTTTTATCAAATGAGACTGCTAAAGTTTGATCGAGCAGAGGGAGCAGTTTCGTATGGGTGACGTTCAGAAACTTGACACAGGCTTTGTGGATCAGGAGGGCCCATTAGTACAACGCAGTTTAGTAGACTAATGCTTAGCTGAAGTAATGACATTATCATGAAGATAAAGACAGATATTATGAGCTGACTTTATATCCTACCGGCTAAGACAACATCTAGGGAAGATGAATACAACCTGCAAGCACCTAACCGAAACAACCTCGACATAAGTCAAAATGAGCTGAACAATGTAACTCGGGATGCAACCGCCTATACCTGCTATAATAGCTATTCAGGAAAAGGATTCGATCCAGAGAATGAACAAGACTCAGAATATACAGGCAAGCGGACACGGAGCCCTCGTAGTAGTGGTCACCCGGCCACGAAGGGGGGCAGCAAAAAGAATACAGTTGCAACTAACCAAATATTCAAGAATATCAATGAGAGACTTGACAGAGTAATTAAGAAACAACTGGAACACTTTAAGGATCGAAATGGAAAATATAACGGGATCATCAGAATGATGAATACTGAAATACTTAAGGAGAGTTACTACCTAATAAAGAGTAATCCGGGTAACATAACACCAGGGGTAAAAAATGAAACCCTGGACAAAATTAACACTGAATGATTTGAAAGGGTGCACAAGGATTCTGTGGAAGGGCGTTTTAAATTCACACCAGCAAGACTAAATAAAATGACTAAGCCTAACGCACAAGATAGCTTAAGATCACTAATAATTGCTAACCCAAGAGAAAAGATAGTACAAAAAGCTATACAGGTTATTCTAAAAGCCATTTGAGAGCCTCACTTTAGCGAAAATGGCTATGGTTTTAGACCCAAACTATCCACAAGAGATGCTATGGACAGACTTCATATAAGGGGTGGAAGTAACAATTGAAGTATTAAAGGTGAGATCACCAAATGCTTTGATAACATTCCTCACAAAGTCATTATAGAAAGCCTCAGAGAGAAAATTTCCTGTGTAAGATTTATGACACTAATAGAAAGAAGTCTAAAGGCAGGATATGTGGACAGTGAAACAAAGATCCTCTATAAAACAGATAAAGGAACCCTTCAAGGTAGCGTTATATCATCAATTCTGGCCAACATTGTTCTAGATAAACTAGATAAATACATAGATGATGATAAGACTGAGTGAGAGAAAGGGTATAAGCGAAAACTTAACCCTTCATACACAAAGTATGAAAACCTTAGAAGGAGGAATCAATCAGCAGAAACTCGTTATAATGCTCTGCTAGAAATGAGACAAATCCCGAATATTATTAAAATAAAAGAGGACCCTGACTACAGACGAATAGTATATCTAAGATATGCAGACGATTTTGTTGTTCTAATCACAGGTAGTAAGAAGGATGCAGAACAAATTAAAAACTCCATGGCAGAATTCCTAAAATCCAACTGTGGCCTGGAACTAAACATTGATAAAACCAGCATTGTTAATATAAGGGAATGTTTTATTTTTATAGGGGCAAAATGTAAACGAAGAGATACTGACTCAGTGTACAATTTCTTTATAACACCGGAAGGTCCTAAAATGACTAGAAGAAGAGCTATAAGACTAGCAGTAGATGCACCTCTCAAAATAATTATGGAAAAGTTTATTAAATTTGGGTATGCAAGACGTAACCATAAGAATATAATTATAGCAAAAGGAATAACAAATCTTATTCATCTAGACCATGGCAATATAATTTCATTTTACAATAGCAAAATTATAGGAATACTCAATGCCTATTCATTTGCAGGAAATTATTCACTAATGGCCAAACTAGTATGAATCCTCCAACAATCTTGTGCTCTGACACTAGCTCGTAAACTAAAACTAAAGACTATGAAAAAGACATTTAGTAAGTTTGGGCTAAGACTTGAAGACCCGGCCACGGGACTAAAGCTTAATAACCCCGAGAGTAATAATGCAACCCCATAATTATGGGGGGGGAAGCTACCAAACTCCCAAAACAAAACTCCGGATGAAGATGAAGTGACAGAACAAATTATTAAAAAATCTTGAGCCAATTCAATTCAATTCAATTCAATTCAATTCAATTCAATTTTTTTAGGTCACCGAAAGCGAAAGCTCGGTATTAAAGTTTTTCGTAATTTGTAATATAAATATTTTATCGAAATACATCATATTAGAGCTATGGCTCAGGTAAGAAAACGCGTACGTACAGGAAATTCAACCTTCAGTCAATGACAAGGTGCGGTAATAAGAAAAAATTCAACTTTGTGCTTATATCATGATATACTTCATTCAGGAAACCTTAACCCATCAGATCCAAGACTTATTGCTTAGTATTCTAAGAACTGAAATTTTTAAGAATAAATTATAAATAAGTTATTTAAAAAGTAGTTTAAATTCATTTTGTAGAAAGCCGTATGATGGGAAACTATCACGTACGGTTTGGGGAGCAGTTCCAGTTCCTCTTCTTTTTTTAAAGTAAAAGATGGGCTTGGGCTGACTCTACTTTTCTTTTTTGTTATGCCGGTAGCGGTAGGAGGATTTGGGAATTATCTTTGTCCGGTCATAGTAGGGGCTCCAGATATAGCATTTCCTAGACTGAACAATATTAGTTTTTGACGTGCGCCGCCGTTTGGGCTAGTTCACGCCAGTAGCCACAATACTACCAAGAGTGTAGACATTTCTTGTAAATCATCCTACTCACCAAAAGCCGAAATGGCGGAGGGACCAGAGCATGTAGGAGAAGGAACAGACGGGGTTATCGTCCAACCCTATGAACTGTTTCTAGATAAGTTTATCATGGTTATAAATACTATCTGAGCTGAGTATAACTGAACTCTAACAATAAGGCGATTTAAAATTGTTAGCCTTATGTTTATAAGATCGGGTCAAAGTCTTATAAAGTCTACTATAAGGAAGCTAATCCAAGCATGGGTTTTTTTCCACAGAATGGAACCTAAAATAAACAATGACGTGAATCAGGCAAATGCGGGATTTCCTAAGGTGCGTAAGCGCTATGGAAACGGAGGTTCAATAGTAGGACAAAATATAAATATAATGATAAATATTTATATAAATAGTTATATAAATATAAATATAACACATATAAGTCTCGAAGTGAACCAGAGAAGTTATTCAACTCGTTCCTGTGCTGTTACAGAAAGTAGCGGTACAGATAACAAAATGAGTATTACTAAACTTGATAGTAACAAGTTTACTGGACTGTATAAGCAGATAATGAATAGGAATTTTATAAAATCTTGCTATGACAATATAAAATCGAAACCTGGTAATATAACTCCAGGTACTGATTTTATCACACTCGATGGATTTACATTTACGACAAGAGATCTAGATCAGATAATCTGCTCGCTAAAAGATGAAAGTTTTGAATTTAAACCTAGTCGGAGAGTGATAGTGATCATCCCTAATGCGAATGGTAGACTTAGACCACGGGCTATCGCATCGCCTAGAGATAATATTGTACAGGAAGCGATAAAAGAAATTCTAAATGCTATTTATGATCCTTTGTTTATAGGATCCAGCCATGGATTTAGACCCGGTAGGAGCTATCATTCGGCACTAAAAGATATTTCGACATGAAGTGGTATAACATGGGTAGTTGAAGGTGATATCCTATCATTCTTTAACAATGTGGACCACCACACCCTAGAATCACTTATAAGGAGAAAGATCCAAGATCAACAATTCATAGATCTCTACTGGAAGCTGGTAAGAGCGGGATATGTCGAGAGAGGGAGAGGCTATTCAACGGAAGTAGGAGTACCTCAAGGATCTTGAGTATATCAAATTCTTTCAAATATTTACCTACACGAATTCGATGTATATATGCGAGAACTAACAGAGGAACTAGCAAGCAAGGAAAAGATGATCAGTAATGTTAACCAAAAAATGGTTAATTATATAACTCGTATGAAGAAGAAAAAGTGTGGAGATCTTTATGAAGATATGCGGGACATAGAACTTATAGCCCCAATCAGGAGGATTCGTAAAGAAATGAATCAGCTCCAATCGAGAATAATGACTGGGCAAAGACTTTATTATGTAAGATATGCCGATAATTGAATCATCGGAATGATCGGTGATAAGGAATTTGCTAGAATGATCAGGGACAGAGCGATAAACTTTCTAAAAGAAGAGCTGAAGGTATCAACAAACCTTGAGAAGACTAAGATAACCTGTGTCCATGATGGCATGGCCGAGTTTCTTGGCTGCTATTTTGGAGTCCCTTATTTTCGTAATAAAAACACCAAGATGGTTACAAGGTACCATCACAAGAGTAAAATAACGATAAAATCAAGAATAAAAAAGACTAAAGTCGTATTTTGAGCCCCTGTAAAGAGAATGATTCACACACTAAAACTTAATGGTTTTATTAAGGACTATGATCCTAGTAGACCTAAGATCGTACCGAAAGCCCTAACTAAATGAATCTTTATAGACCATAAAGCAATCATTATGAGATACAATGCGGTCCTAAATGGCCTAAGGAACTACTATAGTTTTGTAGATAACCTTTACATTTTAAATACGATTGTGAACTATATTCTTAAACACTCCTGTGCCCACACACTAAGTAGGAAGTTCCGACTTAGATCCAGAGCGGGTGCGTTTAAGAAGTTTGGTAGTATACTAGCATGAAAAGGGGGGTACTGGACATATAAAGCTTAAAAAAGGCCAAGCTACAAGAAGACAATAAAGTTTAATATCTGTACAGGTCCTTAAATGACTCAGATCCCTTCGCAACACTCAACTATAAGACAGAGACCCAATTCGCTTGAGCAGATGAATGCGCGGTGTGTGTGGTAGACAGTCAAATATTGAGATACATCATGTTCGTCATATTCGGAAAAGGGGGGCACGGCACTAAACCAACTGGATTAATGAGTCTAATGTCTCAACTAAATCGTAAACAAATTCCCCTATGTGTGAATTGTCATAATAACGTCCACGCAGGTAGGTACAAGGGTAAAAGCCTAAATGACCTCATAATAACAAAGATAAGAGATTAATCAAAAAATAATAATAGTAGATTAGATAAATTATCAGTTATAAGATAAAAGGAGATAAATAAAAACCTGGTAAGAGCATAACTTCTTGGAGAGCCGTATGCGGGGAAACTTGCACGTACGGTTCGGTGGGAGGTTTCATAGACCCTACAAAGATAGGGCTAGGTTATCGACCCAACTACTATGTCCTAGTATAATCCTACTACTAGCTAGTACACTCATTGAGAATGGTGCTGGGACAGGATGGACAGTAGGTGATAAGCTGTCCGATTTTATCAGTCAATATATGTGACTGGTAGATGATAATAAACTCCACTCGATGCGAGAAACTCCTCTAATCGGAAATGAATACCTGATTAATGATCGGGTAAAAATGTCATTTACATGGGGACAACACGCCTGAGTTAAAACACAATCCATTAAGGGTCAAGTCCAAGATCCGATCAAAGGGTATAAACGTTTTAGCTCATCAGAGACTACACGTGGAGCGTTCAACAGTAGTAGTAATGGTAAAACAGAGAATAACGACCACCCATGACTAGTGGGACTAGTTGATGGTGATGGTAGTTTTAGTTTTCATAAGAGTAACCATAAGTGAACACTTAATTTTAAAATTGGACAAAGTGTTTACAATCTAAGACTCCTTTATCATGTAAAAAGCATTCTTGGAGTCGGTTTTGTATCGATCGATAATAATGATGCGGAATTTAGAATTCGAAAACTAGACCATATTCTTCAATACGTTATTCCTATTTTTGATAAATACCCACTACTCACAAGTAAATATTATAATTATAATCTATTTAAGCAGGCTGTTTATATAATAGCCGATAAAACACTAAGTACTGCAGAGAAGGATGCACAACTTATAGAACTTAAACATCAAATGATGCCGGAACCGGAAGATTATATCTCTCCAGCATGGTCTATTATCGACTATAAGGTTCTTAATCTAACGGATGCTGAAGCTGTTATATCTAAAAACTGAATTATTGGATTCACTGAAGCTGAAGGCTGTTTTTATCTTGTCGTTAATGAAAAAGGACGAATAGTACATGCTTTTGAGGTAACGCAGAAGCGAGACCTCATTGTATGTAAAGCACTAGGTTATATTTTCAGAGCTAACGTAATAACTAAAAAAACTTATAATACAGTTGTTACAACAAAGACAAGCAGTATTTTCCATCTTGTACAATATTTTCATAGAACTATAAAAGGAATAAAATCTCTAGAATATCGTATTTGAGCACGATCTTTTATGAAACAAAAACCTAGTTATGAATACCTTAACAAAATTATAAATATAATGCAAGAAATACGATCAATTCGGCAAGATAAGAATTTTAAGATTCGTAAGTAAGTTATAATTATAATATTCACGGTTGAATAAAGGTATAGTCCGATCCCTGGTGGAAGCCAGGCTTAGCCAATATGTATAAACATATTTAGGTTATCAATAAAAATGTTATCCACCACTAAGTCTACTAGGATCACATTCAGGAGGTGCCGTAGATTGTGTCATTTTTTCACTACACCTGGCAGGGATTTCTAGTCTTCTTGGAGCTATGAACTCGAATTTTCAAGAAACTTGTATCATAATAAATACTTTTGTTTTCTTTTTCCAACTAAATAAAAGTATACTGTCTAGAATAAAAATTTTTACAAGAGGTAAATCATCCGTTAGCATACCTATACCTATACCTTCAGGTTATCCTAAAGAACCTAAATTTTATAATACAAATAAATTTGAAGGTAGTCGTCAAGTGTGAAAAACGTCTATTATAGGCGGCGACAGCTCTACAGTAACAAGGCATAAGTTTGAACTTGCACAGGAGTACCAGAGTAAGGGTGTTCCTGCTACAGCAGATATTCTTAACAAGCTATGTGACACTCATATTACAGATAAGGATATAGAATCTCTTCTTCTTAGTCCTAGGATCATATTTACTCAAGTACCTGAAAAAAAAACCCTAATACGAACGATTAGGAAAAGGGGAGTAAATGCTCCCATCCCGGGTATTTATATTTGAACGCATAAGCCTTCAGGTAGTAAGTATGTAGGTTCTGCTTATAATATGCCAGTGCGACTACGTTCTTATTTTTCAGAAGAACAGAAGGAGATAGGGAAGTTTATACCTCTGTTCTATCGTCAAGGTATGGATATATTTACACTAGAAGTAGTACTCACTCCATTTAACCCGGATATTCGTCTTGAACTACTTCTAGAACAGTATTATCTACTTGATTCTGCTTTTGACCTAAATACTATTAGAGTGGCAGGAAATGGAAATCCTTCAGGCTCAAATAGTAAAACACTCTATATATACAACAGGGATATAACAATTCTCTACTATAGTTCTAACAAGCAAAGTGAATTTATCAATAAGTTCAAAATTAATTACCATACTTTTACTAAGCACCTAATAAAAGGTACTTATTATCTGGGTAAGTATGTATTTACACGAGAACGGGTTGAAGAGGCAGTGCTAGCCTCTCTTGCTAGGGGTGATATAGAGCTGAGGGAGATGCTAACGATAGATAGAGTTAAATTTAATTTAGCTAAGCCTGTAAACAGTTTAAGTAGGCCTGTAAATATATTCCAAGAAAGTACAAGAAGTACCCCAAATTTGGGTATTTTATGAGCCTAGGTAGTTGCGTAGCGTTTATAAAAAAGGCTATCCTGCTACACAAAAAACACTAGTTAAACGACTAGACAGTAAAGATGTGTTTTTTTTATTATGGGTACAAGTGCTATGGAACACATCAATAGCTTTAATTATAAGCTAAGATTTAAAATAGTAATGGGGTTCATATAAAAATTCTCACTGTATGCTGGGATCTCCTAAAGCTTCAAGTACCATATAAAGACTAGATGGGTTCATGCTCTTCTTCTTCCTTTTTTTATAAAAAGCCGGCCCAGCCCAGCCCAGCCGATAAAAAAAAAACAAAAACCAGAAGATGATGATTAAGGAGCAGTTTTAATTTTTATTACCCCAGCTCTTTCTTTATAGGGGGGGGGCAGGAGTGACAAAAAGAAAGTAAAACCTATGAATGTTGGGTGACAATCTTGAAGATGTACAATGGACAATCAGCAGGTAACAAGTGTTCTGTGTAAATAGGACAGAATGGATCCTCAGAGACTATACGTGAGACACCGTATCTACTTGTTGTTTTTGTTTATTTTTCTACATTCGAAATAAAAAGTAGATGCGCTGAAGATATAGTCCAGCACCCTGCGAAAGCATGGTGATTAAGTCATTACAACAGTACTAAATATGAGAAATCAAGGAATATCACTTCATAAACTACCACTCTTTGCTTGAGCAATTATAGTAACAGCAGTTCTACTGCTCCTAAGTCTACCTGTTCTAGCCGGTATTAATAATCATCATCATAAAATGGTGCCAGCTCTAAATATGGCTGTATGCTGGGAATTCTTTACATGTCATCATATGAAAGACAATCAGCAGGTAATGCATAGAACTACATGTCTATGCAGAACCTCAAAGACTAGTGCGCCAGAGCTAATGACTAATACTAATAAAAATATTAAAGAAGATAGCCCAAAACACGCATATATGTGTGTGTGGAGGGATACGAATGGAGAAGATCAACATAACCCTTCTTCCCTATCACCGCAAGGAATAGCTGCTCATAGATCTCCCATCTCTGGAGGTGAGGTGGGAGAGGGAAGAGAAGGAGGTAAATTTTGGAGTTATCTTGCAGGTCTCATTGAAGGGGATGGATGCATTGTAATTCCTAAGACAGAGCGGTCACCTAAAGGTCATCCATGCTATCCATCCATTCAAATGTCTTTTGCAGCCAAGGATTTTCCATTAGTAATACATATTGCAGAAATCATTGGACACGGATCGATTATGAAAAAGAAGCAAGCAGCTGCATACGTATACACTGTAAATAGCTTTTCAGGTCTTTTTCATGTTGTTTCAAAGATCAATGGATATATACGTACACCTAAGATTTACGACCTTAAACAGCTGATTGACTATATGAATATAAAGAACCTGACTCGCCTGAAAAATACCCATACAGATACAGCGGGTATAATGATTTCAGCACAGGAGCTAGACACTTCTCCACTTAACTCTAATGCTTGACTAACAGGCTTTATTGAAGCAGAGGGGTGCTTTCTAGTTATAACTAGTATTACTTCTAAGTATCCTCGTCTAGCTTGTTCTCTTGAACTAACACAATCTAAAGTAAGCAAGCGAGGTATGGATAATATGGATGTTATAAAAAAAATTGCATATTTCCTACTTGTGTCTGTCAATCAAATTCGAGGAGATATAAAACATCCACAATACCGTGTACGTACTTCAACTGTAAGTAGTCATACTATTCTAGTCAACTATCTAGTAAAGTATCCACTCTTTGGGTCAAAGTTTATAGACTTTAATTCGTGGTGTCATGTATTTTATTATTTTCAAAAGGCTATCCATAAGGATAATGCTAGTGCCATTCTAGAAATTAAGTCGCAAATGAATGATCGGCGTACCATCTTTAACTGAGATCATCTGAAGCTAATAAAAAGTCGGTCCATGCTTTTGATAGTTTAGTTCTTTAACTTGCAAAATACTCACCACACACACCCTCACCCCTCCTGGAGTTAATGTTAGTGTTAATGTTAATGTCAGTGTTAATGTTAATGTTAGTGTTAATGTTAATATCAGTGTTAATATTAATGTTAGTGTTAATGTTAATGTCAGTGTTAATGTTAATGTCAGGGTGGAAAGGGATGTGCTACGAGGTGTATATGTTATATATTCATTAGTAAGATACAGTCTCATTTTATTTGTGAAGATAAGAGTGCTTACCCTTTAGCAATATAAGGTATTGTTATAGAGCTTTATGCATAGAGCAGGACTCTGTAAGCCAAGATATAAAAGGCCATTACGATTAAGGCATACAATAATATTTATCTAATTCATACTGTAACCCATATTATGGGGGGGGGAGTTGGTGAATGCGTTTACGACGGTAAACCGCACACATTGAGACCCTGTAACGTTCTTCTTTGGGTTCCCACACACGTATGATGTGTTTGGGTTTTATAGAAGGAAGCAAGCATCAGTAAACCTTTAAAAACTTACCCATAGTACTGCACTCATTCCGTGGAGTAAAGGAGTAAACTATATACAACCACGGAAACACACTAGGTGTAGGACTGACCATGATGTCACATTATCTACGAATGTTTACACCTCTGTCAACAGCTATACTAAGTATTTGGTTATGACAGGGCGAAGACCTGGTGATGGGGGGGGGGACATTTTATAACCAAAAGCACTAAATTTGATACTTATAGGTTTAAGCTAGAGATGTTAATGACTAAGTATGTTTACATTTGATACGTGTTTTGAACAATAGCTTTAGCTTTACTTAGTCCTTTATGGGTTTGTAGGAGGAAAGTATATTATGAGATAGCAGCCATCAGTACAAGAACATATATTGTACTAGGTGATTAAATAACCCTCTGATATGTGAACAATGTGGAGGTTACTCGATATATTTCATTTTATGAATTCGGTGGCTCTGGCACATGGAATCATGTCTGGAGTATACATATTCTACAATGCTCACTAGTACTTTGCTCGGATAACTTAACAGGACCCGAGGTTGTAAGACTGATGAATGTACAGGTGATTAGGTATGACCTAAATATTAAGCTGTTAGGCCTGTAAGCCCAGTATTTACATTCGAGAGGGATTTATAAGGTAGTAATAGTGGGGGGGTGTGTACAACATTATGTAACTAAAGATATAAAGTATAATAAGACTTAAACTAAGTTACATATCATGATATGAGTTAAAATATGGCAGTATGAATAAGATCAAATAGTGTATATAAGTTGCGTTACTATGCGAGTGGTAATAGAAAAGGGGGGGGTGAATGGCAAGGACAAGCGACTAACCATTGCTCAATTTGCAGCGATCCTAATTTATGTATTTTAACCCAGTTTATAAATAAAGCCCATGGTTATCTCCTTCAGGAGATATCGGACGTGGGGGGGGATAGTGGGATTATGAGTGGAATAAACAGATGGGGGGGGGGGGGTGGGTAAAATGGATTAGAACGTTCAACGACTAATGAGTGAGTAAATCAACAAGAATCTCAACACGAGTGTCCCCTATCTTAACTTCAACACCCCTCTATACATAAATGTAGATGGAGAGAGAATATTAAGATAAAGACATAGTCTGAACCTACATGTAAATGTAGGAGCTTAGATTTAAACGGTCTAATGGTAACATAATTGGCTACTTACGGATAGAAATTTTAATACAGCCTTTTATGATAGTGCTGCAGGTGGAGATCCTATTGTGCGCCATTGCAGTTTCATGGGTTGTGTCTACGGAGTAGACCTTAATTTTCACTATATTATGACATCATCAGAGCTAGGTCGAGGGGAAAGCCCAAGGCTGAACAAAGCATTTATGGTAGAAATGGGAGCTCAAACTAAGCGACTAAGTGTTGAGGGCCTGTGAGATGTTCTTTCTACGGTTAAAGCTACACTGCTTGAAGTTCAATACCTAATGCCCGCTATAGCCAGGGGTCAGCTAGGTCGTTATGGGCTGAACAAGATGCAAATGAGTACGGAACGGGGACTCATTTGAGTGAACATTTTAGCATGTCTATCCATAAGATGGATCAAGGGGATGAGTGAACAACCTAAGGAGAGTGAGTCAACCCATGCAGCGACTATGGGATGGCCTTATATGCGTAAGTATAAAGGTCACAGAGTTATGGGTAGTACCCGACTAGCATGTCGTGGTGTTAGATACGGCATAGGTAACACAATGTGAAGGGGAAGACATACAGTCATTACAATATTTTACATTAGATCATACTACACTATAACGAGTGCTGAATATAGGAGATCCAAACTAGGTAGCCTAGAGGAATTTTGTAAGAATAACCCAGATAAAGTAATGATAGGTAAACTAATAAAGTTTATATACGATCCAGCCTTTCTGGAAATGGCTTATAAAAACATTAAGTCAAAACCTGTGACACCCTCTTTTGGTGTGTTCAAGGAGACACAAGAAAAAATTTCCAACGAATATTTATCACAGCTAAGTGAGAGTCTTAAAACAGAGACTTTCATGTTTAAACCTGGACGACGTATTCACATTAATAAGGCAGGTATAGGGACCAGACAACTAACCATGGCTCCTCCACGAGACCTGATCGTACAAGAAGCAATTAGAATGATTCTTAATGCGATTTATGAACCCACTTTTCTCGATTCTAGTCACGGGTTTAGACCTAATAAATGTAGTCATTCTGCTCTTAAATCCATTATAATAACATTTAAGTCTGCTGTATGAATAATCGAATGTAAAATAAGCCTAAACATAAATAGTATAGATCATGGTAGACTGATGGATATTATCGAGAATAAAATTATAGATAGACAGTTTACTAAACTAATTAGAAAGAGCCTAGAATGTGGATACTTTGAGTTTAGACCGGACGAACATAATGTAGTAGGTACGCCTCAAGGGTCAATTATTAGCCCAATCCTGAGCAATATTTTCATACATCAACTGGATGAATATATGAAAACTATAAAAGAAGGGTTTGAGAGTGGGAGGGTGTATAAACATTACGCTAGCCTTGGAGATAAGGCCAATAGAGTTAATGCGGCATGTGAAATAGATAATGTAAAATCACTATTCAAGGAGACTAATAAACTACCTAATACAAATTCCAGCGATGCCTATGATAAACAACTAAATTACGTTAGATATGCCGACGTTTGAGTCATTGGTATTTGTGGTAGCTATATAGATACGAAAATAATTATGAGACAGATGACCCAATTCTGTAAGGATATTGGACTTATAGTGAGTTCATATGGAACCCTCAATCTAGGGATAGATAATGCTGAATTTATAGGAGTAATAATAAAGAGGGAGCATCAGCATCAGCATCAAAAAAAGAACCTATCTCCTAAAATAGGAGAATCATTAAAACAAAGAAATAATCTACAACTACAAATAAATGTTTCACTTGACAGACTGAGAGAGAGACTAACATCTAGTCACTTCATTCAAAAAAATAAACCTAGTCCTAGGTTTATGTGAATACATAGAACTCATAGAGAAATTATTATTCTTTATAACTCAGTCTTCAGAGGTTTTATTAACTATTATTCATTTGTACAAAATTATAGCTGAATAGTATCCTTCCTTAATGTAACACTAAAAACTTCTTGCGCTAAACTTCTTGCAGCGAAATATAGTATAAGCTCAACAGCTAAGGTTTATAAGAAGTACGGTAGTCAACTAGCAGACCCTGACAGCAACCTATCCTTTATCAAACCGGACTATAAGACTGATAACATGCGGTTCAAAAAAACAACTAGTCCACAGTTATTCAGTCTCTATTTACATAAAACTCAGTATGGCTAGTTTTGACCCTGCTAGGTGTGGGTAAAATTTAATCCAAAGTAGAGATGCTTCATGCTAAGGATATGAGGATATTAACCATAAGATTTATGTGAGATAAATAATTAGGGTAAAATATATATCTATATAGATAAATTCGTCAGTATAGAATGCCATATAATAAGACTATTAATGATGTAGAATTAATGAGATAGAATAAATTTAATTTAAATTTTGATTTAATTTATCATAAAAATGTTAGGTTAAGTTATGATGGAGAGCCGTATGATGGGAAACTATCACGTACGGTTCGGGAAAGGGGCATTACTATCCTCGATACTATGTTCTAGTTCATCTATACCAACATCTCTTCTGCCTAACCCAAATGGTGTCACCTATCATCGTCGCGTTTAGTCCACCCCCCCAACTCTTTCAACGGAACCGCTTAATATGTTATGTCATGCTGCTAATCCAAAGTGTGGAAGTCGCTCTTTACCTTCAAAAAACTTAATGGAAAGGCTTGTAGGTGAAGACTGAGAGTAAATGATAATGACAAGTGCATACACGCGGTGTTTGTGCTTCCGTAAGGTTAGGTCATTTTATAAAAGTCATCTGATATGAGGGCACTAAAACCTGATACGGAGACTCTTTGGTTTGGATGCGTGATAATAATAATACAAGGGACTAATATAAATTACGAGTACAATACGATGTATAAATAAGTCTTAGGGTACATCTATTTAACAGTTACGTATAAATCCCGCGTAAAGCGGCTAGCTTTATTAAGCAAGTTAAGTTCATGAACAGGGTAAAGACTAAAGTCAATTTAATGCGATTCCTAACTGTTACACTAATCAACCGAACAGTACTTCCTACACTGAATGAAGTAATATAATACGAGAGTTAAGTACTTTAAGTTCATGCCTAAATGCTAATGATAATAAAGAGTCATGTCATGCTTTTTGGATCAGGTAAATAATATCGCATAAGTAAGATGCAAATCAGTGCGCCGCATAAATTTTATGTTTTGATTAAGGCTAAATATAGTTATATGATCCTATTTAGCTCCTGAATGGAGAAGTACGAATAAATGGGCAGAGGGCAGAGCTTTTTCGGTGATTTGGGTATCATACTGCAAGAATGTACCTAGCTAGGATGTTTAGACTGAGTATCGGCTTCATGCACGACCCTATAACAAGGAAAACATGGATCATGTACAACTAGCAGATATAACTACACTTGCATGACAAGTCAACCCAGGTTCAGATGATGGATCACGGACATATAACGTTAATGACTATGGATGTGATAACATTTCAGTCTCGGAAGAAAGTGTGTAGTTTAGCGAAAGCTATGAAGCTTACTAGGCAGATGCTGCCTATATTAAGACCTAGCTTTAAGCAAGTAATATATGACTATACACTACACACTAGTCCTTACCCTATTTGTATCATCAAATCGAGTCAATCGTGTAACTCTAGGAAGAAAACGATTAAAAGTAAGTCTAACCTGACAAGGTGAGAGGTTGAATGAATTCAACTGGCGATGCAAGTGAAAACGGTCAAAGCTACCAAAAGGCTAAGACCGTCGGTTTTTATAGAGATCGCTACGGACTGCGTCACTTGTGGGTGCCTGAAAAGGTGCTTAATGTACAGTCGGACTCCTTGCCCACTAACTAAAAAGTACTCTCGTCAGGCCTCGTCGAGGGCTGACGAGGCCACCTTTAGATATAATACCATAAGATATGATCTGATGGGATCGACGAGTAGCAATCTCCTCTATCAACTCGGGCAACCCGGCATATCAGGCAAGGCAACCCTACGAAGGGGGGTTACGTAAACCCTCTCGACGTGGTTGAGGAGGGGCGTTAGGGGGTACAACACTTTATAGTGTTGACTCATTAAATGGGTAATTAATGATGAGTGTAGGAGTATGGATTTTTTGGTCAAGAATGGCCCTATTCATGAGATATGAATATGCACTGCGCTATATGCTGAAATTATATAACAACAGGGTACATGGCTAATAGTATAAGTTGCCTAACTATACTAAATATATCCAGCCTTAGTAAAAATGTGTACCATGCCAGGGGATCAGCAGGTAACCAACGGCACCCATATAGCCTAGTAGGAACCTCAGAGACTACACGCGCAGCATCTTATCCGGAACCTTTTTGTGAGTGACTAGCGGGCCTAATTGATGGAGATGGTTGTCTACTTGTTAGCAAACAGGGTTATACATCGTGTGAGATCACTATAAGTATAGCAGATGAACGATGTATACGCTTCCTTCTATATAAGCTAGGAGGTGCAATAAAGATACGTTCAGGTGCAAGAGCTTGACGCTATCGACTACATAACAAGGCAGGTATAATAAAATTAATACATTGCATTAATGGGCATATTCGTCATACTACACGTATTAAGCAACACCATCGTGTGTGCCTAGAACTCAATATCACTCCTATCTCACCAGCACCTCTCACTTGACAGAAGGGTTGGTTTGCAGGGTTTTTTCGATGCCGAAGGTACCCTCACGTTTAGCATGAAGGATCATCGTCCAAAACTATCACTACGTGTGGTGAATAAGCAGCTTGCAGATGTACAACATTACCTATCCCTGTTTGGCGGTGTGATTAACTATGATACCTCACAGAATGGCTACTACTATTGGTCTGTCCAGAGTCGAGAAGATGTATTTATGATGCTAAATTACTTTAATCACCACCCTTGTAGGAGTGCTAAGTTTCATCGTCTACATCTTGTAACTCGTTACTATGAACTTTGTGACCTTAAGGCGTATATACCTTGTAGTAAAACTAATAAGGCCTGACAATCATTCCTAACGGAGTGGAATAAGATGAAGATATAGTCCAGATATATAATATATAAAAAATGTATTATATCATTGCATCCAGAAGTTTACATTCTAATTATCCCTGCATTTGGGGTTATTAGTCATATTGTAAGTCAGTTTTCAGGTAAGAGCATTTTTGGTCAAGATGGCCCTTATAGAGTGAATATCTATACGCAACATACTATATGCAGGAAGCTAGAGTCATTTCAACTTAGTACTCAGATATACTATATAATTAGAATTCTAGTAACAATCTATGTAGAATTTAGTAATCCGCAAATAACCAAAGCACTCTCGTATCTAAAAAATGGATGCGTGACACTTAGTAGTTCGATATACCGAAGGTGAAGCATGTGAGTAGGAATTTCAGAGGCCATACGTATGTTTTCAACACATTCAGAAAGTAATAAATATAAGAAAAGCTGTAAATTTAATCAGTGACTTGCAGGAGTTATGGATGGTAAGGGTTGTTTTCAACTCTCAAATAAGGGTTCTACCAGTGCCAGTCTGGAGATTGTTATAGAAACGAGAGATCGTGCTTGTCTTTATAAGATCAAGTCAGCTTTTGGAGGCTCTATTAAGCTTATATCAGGCGTAAAGAGACTACGTTACAAAATTCATCATAAAGAGGGTATAATGTCTGTACTCCATGCTGTCAATGGTCAACTTCAAAATCCTGTAAGACAAGCTCAATTTGAGAAGCTCTGCGATAAGTATGGGGGTAACTATAATCCCAACAGTGGAGCTAACATATGACAGTGCTTATCTATCAGGACTGATAGATAGTGATGGAAGTGTTGACTATAATATTAAGTCTGGGCTAATATTTATTTCTGTCAGCCAAAATAACCGTTATCAGCTAGATCTGCTTGTTCCTCTTTATGGAGGGAAAGTTTATACTCGTAATGGTCAAGTCATTGCAGCCAAGTGAGTAGTTTGAACAAAGGAGGATGTTCTCAAGCTTGTTCACTATTATTTCAATTTTAACCAGTGTATATCAGTTAAAATAAGGCGTATTCATGCAATTGAAACTTTTCATGCTCTAATAGAGCTTGGAGCTCATAAGGGTTCTAGCCATGGACTTATAGGAAAGAAGTGAGCCCGTTTTATTAAGAAGTGAGAAAGTTATGGCTAAATAAGTTGAAAAAGAGATGGTCCATATGTAAAATATGTATCTAGGAATGGTTTACGCCATGATGTCTATTGGTCTACTAGGATTCGTGGTTTGGAGTTTTACCCTCACATGTATGGCTTCTCCCTGCTGTGAAGTAGGGGTCATCCATCCCGCTGTATGCTGGAACAGTTATACGCTAGTTTGTACTTTATATAGTTAAAATAAAACTAGTAATACTCAATCAGCAGGCAATGGTTCAATTCACACAAGAGCCTCAGAGACTACACGCGGGAGGTCTTTTAACTTCGATGCATTTTAGTCGTCGTCATGTTCATCTATTAATAATGACTGACTCACATGATTCACTGGGTTCGCTGAAGGTGATGGGGGGGGTGCTATTATAACTGATAGTATAACCTCACGAATGCGATTTATAATAACCCAAAAAGAACGTGCTGTTATCGATCATATCCTACAAACATTCGGATAGGGTGCTGTTCGATGTTTCTCTGTAGGAAGTGGAGTTGTTGAAATAACCTATCGATGAGTTGTTGAAGACTTTGGAAGTATTTGTATTCTGGCTTATATATTCAAGGGTAATATAGTAATAGCTCACCGAATAGAACAACTATCTAAGTGAGTTGCTGTCATCCATGCTAAAACAGGAAATACTATGACACATATTTTTACTACAGTATTTATTACTCTAAAGGATGCCTGACTATTCAATCTCACAGATGCTGAATTGAATTTTAACGTAAGTATAACAGCTAATGATCTGTATCTGTATGCACAAGGTTTCGTAATAAAAATGCGTAGCGTTTCCTACTTGATCAAAATAATAGTACTATTCTATATACCCTATAGAGCCTCTTTGGGTTTGGTAATGTAAAGCTACGACCACAAAAAGATGGAAGTATATCGATATACTGTAACTGGGTTTATTCGAATCGAATGATGGGGTTCGTGCTTACTTTTCATCTTATCCACTACGAACTAAGAAGTCACTTTTTTTTCACTAGAAAAGTGATCACAAGTTCATGAGATGGTACTTAACAAGGAACATATAACAGCCGAATGACTTGACAAGGTACGACTAATAAAAAAGACTATTAATATTCATCCATAATATAGCCATTAAAACTGGATAATCGATAATTGAAAGACTAAGATATAGTCCGATCCTTTCTGTAAAGAGAGTGAAATGATGCATCACATGTTCGCGGTAGGGCTAGACGTAGATACTTGTGTGTCGTTTTTCACCGTAAGGTGACTTAATATAATTTGGCTATATGCTGGAAACTTTCTAAATCTAGTATGTCCGTCTATTTTTTGGATAGCGCTACATAAAATCGGAATAATCAAACTAGAGTGTCTTTCAATAGTAAAGAAACAATCAGCAGGAAACCTAATGTTTAAGAGTGACGTAACAGTATTTAATAAAAAATCCGAGGTAGGTGTACATATAGGAAAACATATTAGACCAGAAAACGAAACCGATATAGGTTATTATCTAGCTGGACTAATTGAAGGTGATGGTGATATTGGTGAGCGAGGATTTGAAATGGTTTTTCACGAATCCGATGCTGCTAATGCATACTATATAAAAACATCCTTGGATATGGTTCAGTTTCAAAGGTTAAAAATAAAATAGCTATTAAACTATCCATTTACCACAGGGGAGGTGTAGAAAAAGTGTGAAACCTTGTCAACGGTAAATTTATAGCAAAGTTTAAAATTGATCAAGCGAGACAAAGGACTTATGATAAAAAGTTTAATACACCCATTCTGCCACCTTCGACAGAATCTATTCTACAGACTTATTGGCTAGCAGGATTTTATGATGCCAAGGGTTCGTTTATATTTTAATTTCTAAGAGTAATACACAAGCACAAGGTTACAATGTGACCCTTCCATTTAGAATGACTCAAAAGAATGTAGAACTTCTATCCATTATTCAAACTTCGCTAGGTGGTATTATTTACCAGACTTCGGACAAAGCTGGCACTCTTAATCGATATTCAACAGTAAGTTTAAATCGCGCTAAGTCAGTTGCTTTTTATTTCGATAAGTATCATCTGATAAATCCTTGTAAGTGGCTCATATATATTTATTGACGTAAAGCACTAATTCAAATTCAAAATAATAGTCATATAACACCTTCTGGTGTTAATAAAATTCGAGAACTTAAAAGCAAAATAACTAAACTAGTTGAAGGTCAGGGATCCTCAGAGACTACACGCCAAACCCCACATTAAAATTAAAATTAAAATTAAAATTAATTTTTTAAATTTAAAATTAATTTTTTAAAATTAAAATTAAAATGGGTGAAGATATAGTCCATTTGACACGAGCTTATTTCACAGCTGCAACCATAATTATTGCAGTACCTACAGGTATTAAAATTTTCTCATGGCTGTCAGCTTCCTTTAGCAAGAATAATTCAATTCGGCCAATTCTTCTAATTTATTTTTTATTCATTCCAATATGGAGGAGAGTTTATAAACACGATATAATAAGCATTATATAGAATAGGTTAATCTTATTAACAGTTTATCCGTGCTAAAATAAATTATATACCTGAAAATACTAAGTGTACAGCCCTAGTATCTTTCGGTAAAAACCTTTGTAGTACTGTTAATTATCCTATATACACGATTATCGTGAGACATATAGTAGAACTAACACCCCAGAAGTTTTTGTAGGTATTCTTCAAAAAGAAGGTTGAATATTAAGACCTAATCAAAAGGATCGTTATCGTTATCGATTGTCTTCCACGAGTATATCTAAAACAGTCTATAGCTCACCCCCCCTTTTCATTATATTTAATATGTATGGACTAAAATTAGTCATTATTGTTGTTTAATCCAAAAAGCCCTTTAAAAGGGGGGGGCGAAATATAGTACCCCCCTGCAGTAGTCCTAGTTACTATAACTCTTGCTTGTTTTTCAAAATAAAGCATTTTATGTAGATGGAGTAAAGGTAAATCCAAACAATATTTATGAACTTATAACTATTGGAGAGTATTAGTCCTTGAATTGCAGGGGATTAAGTTATCAAAAAAGGAGGGAGGGGGGGTAGAGTAATTTTTAATACTCAAAGTATGACGGTACAAGAACTGGTACTTCTAATAAATGTTCTAACCATCCCATTTGACTGTAAGTGTTCTCTACACAAATATATTATAATATAATATTTACATGAGTGCGAAGTCAATTAGAGATATAATACCAGAGCTTGTTTCTTCTTTTGAAAGAATAAATCAGATAATATATAAACTTATTGGAAGGACGGGGCAAACTCGAGAAACATCCTAATATTAAAAATATACTAATAATATTAGGACAATCGTCGAACTAAGTCATTTTAAGGAAACTTTTTATGTAAAAGCGTAGAGACTAGACGCCCCAGGCTATTATAAGTTATCATTAAGATAATATGAAAGTCTAAGGAATAGTCCCGGTCACCGGTAACGGCCCTTACCCTTTAAATAGATTAGATGATATCATAAAAAAAAGGCGGGTATGAGATGAGTTTCTTCAAAAGAGTGAAGTACAAACTCTAGACAATAAGCCAGCTATACCTGAAAAGGTTGAAGGCCCAACCCTGAGCTACATGTTACGGAGGAAGTCTAAGAATAACAGTTCCAATGCTTTGGGCGCTTGGATTTATCTCCCTATTTACTATGGGTGGACTAACAGGAGTAGTACTAGCCAATGCTAGTCTAGATGTAGCGCTACACGATATAAATTTAACTTTTTCAATATTTTATATAAATAGGCAGTTGATACGGTTATGAAGAAAAGAGATCTATAAGTACTATGAGAAGAAATAAAACTATTATCCATCCTAATCATCTGAACTCTGAGCAACTAGGAGCTTTTATAGTAGGGCTGGGCTGCTTGATGGGGGGGGTATTGATATATAGGAGTATATTCTTGACGTAATAAGAATATTGGGTATCGTATAATTATCAAGCAGGCTGATAAGCCTCGTAACTACGAAATACTAACTATCCTAAGTAAAACTAAAATCCCTTATAGGGTGAAGAGTATTTAGAGATGTAGATAAGAAAACATGTTCTCGATATGTCATTTGAGTCATGACAAAAACGAATATTAATTATTAATAATTTTTTTCCAGTGCTAAAACAATATCCACCTCTAACTTCTCAACGTTATCTACAAATTAAATTTATGCAAACTTGTATAAAATTTTTTTTATGAAAAATATATTATAATAAGATCATCCCGATATGATCTGATCTTATTACAGAAAGTTTTACTTGACTAGTTCCAGACAAACTTCCATATTATTTTTCAGATTGACTGGGTTGATTTATTGAAGCTGAAGGATGTTTTTATAGAAAGCATACTGGAGTTGAACTTTTTCCATTTCTCAAAGTATGATCTATATCTAATAAAGGCTATTCGTATCTTTTACAAGGTAGATCAAATTGAAATGGATCATATAAAAGATGATCTATATATTCTTACGATGGCATCACGATCTGATGTTCAAAAAGTCATGGATCATTGTTCTAAGGTTCTTCAAGGGTATAAGTTTTCTCAACTTGTTCAATTTGTTGAATAAGACAGAAGACAGAAGACAGACTTGTTCAAGGTTTATTTTGAAATGAATATTTAATATCTTTTTTTTTTTATTTTGACCCAACTAATTTTTATTGTTTATTTTTAACATAGTCAAAAATAGCTCTTTCTCTTCGCTCTAATACGATATTTTAATTGTGTTTATAACCCGCTGTGCATATGCATATAAAAACTGTATTAATTATAAGGCTGTAACTGTAACTGTCGTGTATAAATGTCACTATGGAAGATCCACATATCTTCCGGTCTTCAGCTTTTATAAGTCCTAGCTTAACTCATGAAAAGAGGCTGTAGGCTAACGGTGAAACCTTATCATACCTACCTGCGCCAGGATCCAAATTAATAAGGTAACCCCGTGGAAACTTATTTGTAAAATATATTATAATACTTATATAAATATATTAACTATAACTAGCTTTTATATAAATTATTATATATTTATTTATAAGGCTCCGTAGAGACCCTACGTGACAATTAAACTATTTATCATATTCGTCTGAAAAAGAGTTTAATAAGATATGGTCCGATCCTACTTGTAAAAGTAGTAAAACTATAGTTCAATTATATGAACTATACCTGAGTTATTACGTCGTGGCTCATCGATAGGTGACATAAAATCGCAAGATTATATTGAATAGGGGTGAATTGCAAGAACATGTTGTGACAACAACATCATTTGCAGCGAAGTTAATTATAGTAGGTTTGATATATAATCAATCATCATGATTAAATCAAAAAAAAATTAAAACGTTCAACGACTAAGGAGTGAGCACTACAACCATAATCTCCACACGAGCGCCCCCCGTCCTAATCATAAGTTATAGATGATATAGATCTATCATAGGATGATGACATAGTCTGAACCTGTTGGTGACTATAGGTAAATATATTTTTATTTTATAAAGGTAACAAAATTGTTTCATTATGTACTATCTATAGGAGCCGTATTTGGAATTTTTTCTGGTTTTTATTACTGAGTACCTAAGGTTATAGGGCTAACTTATAGTGAAGCTCTAGGTAGACTTCATTTCTGGGTTATGTTCATAGGTGTAAATATAACTTTCATGCCTCAACATTTCCTAGGACTGGCAGGTATGCCACGTCGTATTCCGATTATCCAGATGCTTATGCAGGTTGAAACATTATTAGTAGTATAGGTTCACTCATTAGTGTTATTGCAACTATTGTTTTCGGAGTTGTAGTTTATGACATGATAGTTAATGGTCGAACAGTAGAATCTAGTTACTGATCTTATCCTGCATTCTTCTATGGACTCTATCTAACACCGGAAGTTCATACTCTTGAAGCTTCTCTAGAGTGAACACTTGATAGTCCTACACCATTCCATGCTTACAACATGCTACCTGTTCAATCACATTCAGATTAATTTTTATATCCCCCTCCTCCTCTCAAATCCCCCCCTTTTTTATTTATGGTTAATATATTACCCCAAAATAATATTTTCATCATCATCTTATATAAGTCATAAAACCTACTACTATCTATATATATATACAAGCAGATAAGATTATTTTATCTTCTTTTCTTTATTCACGAAAATATCACATCTCAAATATCCCATTATTATATCATTATTTATAATGATATATATTCTATTACAAGTAAAAACCTATAATAGAATAGTGCGAGCCCTCCCCCAAGTCATGTGTTATGGATAAGATAAGATACAAAATGTATAATCATTTATTTTAATAAATAAGAGCTCAGTACGAACGGGCCAATCCCATCTTTTTTGATATATAATAATATATCCATCACGAGTACCCGTACCCTTCTTTCGACAACCTCCTAATAGGCCAAGCCCTCTATCTCTATGATGTAGAGATAGAGGGTATTATATGATAAAGGCCTAACGTATTTTAAATACGTCAAGGACCTGTTTATATTATATGCCCAGCTCGCTTTAATAAAAAATGCTAAAGCATAGTTTATTTAGAAAGCTTTGCATAGTAGGGCTTCGCAGAGCAGAGTTGATCAGAGCAGATATAACTTTTAGAGAGCTTTGCATATCTGATTCAATATTATGGAGCCTCTAAAAGAGCCTATTTTTAATAAAATGTAGTGAGAAGAGAATGCATCCTCTCAATTCCCTCGCCTCAGCTTGCTATAACT
>JASXTE010000468.1:0-43605 GCA_030280995.1 Hemileia vastatrix | reverse complement strand
AACGAGTGGATATAAATTTGGTTCAATACTTCCATATCGTTTTAGTGTTTCCAAGATCTTGTCACCCGGTGCCAACCTCTGAACCCATCATCTCTTTCCATGTGAAGTCGTAATATGTCCTCGTACATACCTAATCTTTCGTACAGGTATACCAAGCCTTCATCAAAGTCCATGTTGTGTACACAAAACAATTGCATGGCCAATATCATAAGGTATAGAGTCATATTGGTGCAAAAGTGCTAATGCTCTCTTCCTTTGTGTTTGAACGGAACCTTCTTCGTTTTTACCGTTCTGCTGCTTATACGATAAGAGATACAATTCCAACAATGTGTTCCATATAGTCTTTTGATCTCTCTTTTCATCCTCTTCCAACTCATCCTCTGCATCAATTTCAATTGGAACAGGAATCCCTTTGATTTGTTGATGACATTCAAATCAATCGCTTCATCCCATCTTGCCAGAGCAACAGTCTCCAAAAACCGTATAAATTGTACTCGATGATTCAAAAAGTGTGCAAAGAACGGACGAGGAGAAGGAGGTGGTAGGGAACGTATTGCACTTTCCTGTACTTTTTCTTCTTCCTCTTTACCTTCTTTCGTGACAGTATCCTTCACCGGCTTTCCTCCACCAGCGTTGCCCAATCTTCCAACTTTGAGATATGTCAAATAATTCTTATTTTCGGCTTTGCTTGCATCAATTCCGCTTCCTTCGGCAATAGGAACAGGATGGAAAGCGCCAGAACATAACTCGATGAGAAGATCGGTAGTGGCTTCTGCGTCATGATCTAACATCCTTCGACCATATCTGTATAGATTACGTTGAGCGTCAGGCAGCGGAAGACTGCGGACGTATCGCATTGCGTCAAGATAATTTCCTACATCTTCAATTTGGATACGGATGTACTCATCCGGTTGATGATACCTTTGCGCAAGATATGCTGCATGTTGGAAATACCCTGCTTGTCTGCAAACTCGAATTGCAGTATCAAGATCGAACGGCAATCGTTCCACACCGCCTTCTTCATCGCCTCCTTCGTCATCACTTTCTTCTAAATCTTCGCCAGACCTATTTCGTTTCTCTCCATCTTTTTCAATAGGTCTCTTGATAAATTTGTCAAGTGAATTGACATCTTTCAGCTTTGCGAAACAATTTAGTAATAGGGTAGTATGATCAGCATTAGCAAAACCTCTAGCATGCAACTCTTGCAAATACGTGGTAAGATTTGTAATTCGTTGAGCATCCAAGAATTTACGAATCACGTAACTTGGTTGTGTAACTCCGATCGATTTGACAAATTGACTGATTGCGCCTTCGAAATCACCCTTTTCGTATAGGTAATCTCCATACTTTCTATGAATATCGCCCAGCAGAGGTCCAACATTGCTTTGTTCGGTCAAAGCGAGAGTACCGTTCTTCTTTCGATTTCTGGCAGCATGCGATTGAGCTACACTGATAGCGAGCAAATAAAGTGATTTGCGTAATAGTATGTCCAATTTCTGACGCAATGATTTCTCATCAAGTCTAGTGACCGAACAATCATCACCTAAAACACAAATTTCTCCTTCAGGGCCAGACCATGCGTCCCGAATACCTCCTTCTAATGTGCTTGAATGTGCGACTAGCTTGCTGTCTAGATCAAAAATTGTCACTTTTGACACATCATTGGATTTGGAGTAATTGCTGGAAGATTTATCTCTTTCAGCTACATAATGTCGTACTGTTGGTGATGCTGAAGCAGCAGTTGCGGGCATAGGCGGCGAAATGATGATTAATTGAGTACTTGAAAGTCGAATAGATGATTTCTTTCCTTCAAACGCTAATGACATCTCCCTACCTTCAGCTCCTATCACATATATAGCTTCATCCCGCGCTACTACCATCTTCCCTGCCAATCTTTCCTTTTCCACACCTGTCCCATTCCATTCGCCTACATTTCCAGGAACCATGACTGCACATTCAAGACCACAACCAACATCATCCACAGAAGAAGCTGGCGATCCAGCACCTTTACCAAGAACGGTGTAGCGTAATATTTTTGAAAGAGTGGCTATGAAAAGATGTACTGTTGTACCTGATTGACTGTTTGCGATTGCTTCGCTGGAATCTGGCTCTGCAGCGACAAAGTTGTTTGTATCTAGCCTTTTTCTTTGTTTATTGATACGAGGCGTAGGTCCAACAGCTTGCACATTGCTTGACTGATCTAGATGTATTGCAGCAGGATGATGTTCTGAAAATCCAAGACCGGTTACAGAATCCATTCCTATTGCTTCGCCTGATTTGGATATAGATGTCTGATGAACTACTTTGAATTTTGGTAATATAATAGCAGGTGCATTTATTCCTTCATTTTGTGACTTTATCCTTGGAGCATTTTCAAGAGTTTCCGACACATTTCTCAATAATAACACTGTTCCATCTGCAAGACCGATTGCAATGAATGAGGAGGAAGGTGTATGAGCGATTGCTGCAACTGGAAATGGTTTACTGCCATGTTGTACTTTTGCTTCGGCCAATAGACGAGGTGATTGCGTTCCGTCTGTCGATTTAACAGAAATATTAAGATCCCATATCCGTAATATTGGAAATCGAACACTTTCATCTTCTCCCAATGTAATCGCTCTTCCTTTATCATCACAAAGGATATGTGTCACACGACCAGAGAGTAAAGCTTCTTTGTCATTTTTGCTCGTACCTCGAAAAGCCGCCCAAGATCCCAAAATATTGTAATTTTCTGGATCGCACGCTATTACTGTTCCTGATTGTGTTCCTATTAGTATACAACCTACTTCATTTTGACGTTTTGATTCTTTCTTTGATGGTAATCGTGCATTTCCTTGATCTACAACAGCATTTACCCTTACATTCGATCGAGTAAAAGCTGGAACGATTGAAGATTGTGCGATCGAGGCAATCGTACTCGGCGTCCTAAAAACAGCGGGCGATCGTGCAAAATCTGAAGAATCTCGTACAGGGCTCACATCATAAAATGGTAATTGTCTCCAAGCTGGTGTCAAAGTATCCGAAATTTGATCACTTTTAACTTTAGATTTTGTTCCATTTTGCTTCTTAATGTTAGCCGACATATCAGATCTTCTTGCTATCCCTAAAATGATCGAAATCTCAAAACAGCCTCCTAACCAGATGTGGTCATCCGAACGCAACTTCCAAAATAGCCATCAATTTCCACTTGAATGCACGGACTTGTACACGCTGCCCGGTTGTAGTAGTGCAAATGAGCGAACGCGGTAGGCTCAATCACAAAATTATACAAGGGGGGATTTCGGCGTAATGTTCGAACTCCCTGGTCTATAGTCTAGTCTATTATTGGTACCACCCTACTCCGAAGACGCGTTCGTACAGCTTTAAATCTTATGCACAATTTCTTAAAAAGCGAGAGTAAGAAGTTGATAATTTGATCTTGCATTCCAGAGTTAGAAGGCTAAAGTGCCCGAAAAAAAGTTGATCTATCGGAATCAATTTTAAACTTGATTTGAAATGAGGACTTTCATTGTCATCCTTCACCTTGTTAATGAAACAAAATCTTTACATGATTAAATGAGTATAGTATAAAGCTGTATATCATTAAATCTTAACGAAAACCTGAGAATCATTTTCAATCGTTCTTGGGGGCGGAATGATTGGATACTGATGAAAACGATACTCCACAATCCACCCTCAAACACAATTTACGACAATGTCACGAAGATCTTCTATAACAAGATCGCGTTCGCAATCGCCAGCTCCTGAGAATCCACAAGAAGTATTGGATAATAGAACAACAAGGTCTACGTCACAAGCAGTGCCTTCGTTACTCTTACCTTCTCTTAACGATAGCGTCGATCAATCAGTCTCGGCCGCCGGTCCGCATGCTTCCCAATTCAGCATAAGCCTCTTACTATTTTGATCCAGCACAATGGGGAACAGATTCACATGATTCTTCAGCAAGACATACGAGCAGATATCCGGCATCTCTCTCGGTAAGAGAATCGCCTCCAAGGGTAAGAACAACCCAGCCTAACACAATCAGCTCATCAAATCACCCCTCGCAAAATGATGGTAATGATTATGATGATGCAGAAAGGCCTTTTTCCAACTGGGCAGCTGGCCTTGATTATGACCATGCATTTGGTCTGGAGGACGAAGGGGAGTTAATAACCTCAAAAGGTACATTGGAAACTTCAATGCTTACCTCTACTCCACAACAGAACACCAGCACCAGGAAGTAGTCCTTTACGATATGGCTTAGCCGGTCCATCACGACAAATTTTCGGAGAAGACATGGTCGAGAGTTTAGTTCAGCAACAGAAGGTGATGTTGGCGTTCATCCTTATATTCAAGTGGACAACGAAGATATACAGGAAAGTTTCACTGATTTACCACTGGATCAAGAGCATCTAGGACCAAAGCCTCAAGATTCAGTTAGCTTCTTAGGCGCCACTTCATCACGTAATAGCTCTTTCATACAGATGGGTACCGAAGGTCCGCATCAGTCAGCTTCTGAAGTAGTCTGCTTTAACGGCTTACTAAAGCACCTTCTGGTAAGGTCAGGCAGACTGAAGGATATTCTGATGAACGTTCTGGTGAGAGAGCTGATATGGAGCCGAGGCGATTGGATCAATTTTTTGGTGATGAAGAAGAGGGTATGCCTAGAAGAGTTGACTCTCCTTCATCTCTTGAAGAAGCGGGAGATGCAGAAATGAATGCGACGCGAGATACACATCGGTCCAGCGCTGATTTGTATGCTCGAATGGGAATATCATCTAGGAGCGGAGAGGCTAATGCTCGTCGAACGTGCAAAGCAAGGATTGACGCGAGTCGGTAAGTCGATTCGTCGTATAAGTCGTAGAGTTGTCAATCGTGATGGGGAAGAAAGGCCAAATACTGAAGGAGTGATTCGCTTGCCGGACCATCAAGAAGTAGATGAAAGTAGCAGCGATGATGAAGACGGGATGTATGCTGTTGAAGAAGTGCAAATCGTTCCCTCTAAAACCTCTTCGGAATTACGTGGTAAAAAGCTTGGGGTATCTTTGGACCTGAGAATCCTTTTCGACGCTCATTGGCTACATTGATGTCACAATGGTGGATTGAGCCTATCATCTTGATGATGATCATTTTTCAACGTGATCCTACTTGTCCTTCAATCTTCACGCGATGTTTTTTACTCATCCACGCTTGCCAGGATATTTCGATTACTGGGTTGATTATGCATTACTGGCTGTTTTTGTGATTTACACTATTGAGCTTTGTTGCACGTATTGTTGTTTCTGGATTGATCATCAATCCACCGGCAGCATACGAGGCACCTCAAGAACAAAGGAATGCTGAAGATGTTCTCACTTCACCACCCATTGAAACGCCTTTTTCACAGCATTTACGAGCAAAAGCAATGCGATCGAACACATTGGACACAGTTTGCAGCAATGGCAGATACTATCAAAGTTCGTGCGACAGAAGCAGTTCGACCACACAATCATCTTGGACAATTGAATCAACATGGCAAGGCTCCTTTTGAGTCCAAATCGAGCTCATGCTCCACGTACAGTTACATCAGATGTTTTAGACTCCGAACCCACTTTTCCACCTCATCAACATAATCAAGCCAGAGCAGTAGCGCAACAAAAAGTCAATTTGATCGAAGACAACACAAGTTCATGCCACATCGTCTAGTGGACAATGGCGGGGAAAAGACATCCCACATTTTTACAAAAGAGTAAATTAGCTCCATTTGCAGAAGCACATTAGCAAACAGCGTGCACAAGCTGCCGATTACGCCTTTCTTCGTCATAGTTGGAATCGTGTTGATTTGCTCGCTGTGATATCTTTTGTGGGTGATGTTTTTCTTGGCAAGTGGCGGACAAGAGATGACTGATAATCATCACATCTTCTTTTTCGTGCTTTGAGCGTTTTACGATGCGCTCGTCTTTTGACTGTAACACGAGGTACTTCTGTCATCTTACGAAGTTTAAAGACTGCCGGTCCGCTATTGGTCAATGTGTCTTTCTTTACTTTATTCTCGATGTTGTTGTTCAGCATCATTGGCGTTCAATCATTCGAAGGGAATTATCGAAGAAGTTGCCTTTGGGTAGTGTGATTTGCAAAGTGATCCAAACGCACCGAGAGGACAAAATTATACAACTCAGCAAATGTGCGGCGGTCATCGTGATTCGGTTACTGGAGCAAAAACGAGAGCAATTGGTTCAGATGGCCGTCCATTGCCGATCAGTATCAAAGGTTTCATTTGTCCTGTTGGTCAATTATGCGTGGAAAGTGATCAAAATCCGGAAAATAATAAGAAAGCTTTGACAATATCTTTTTTGCCTTGTTGCAAGTGATTATCGTTATCTCTTCAAACGGTTGGTCAACGATTATGTATAACATGATGGATGCTGATTATTACGCATCATGTCTGTATTTCATTATTGGCTTGATCGTTATGAACTTTTGGATGGCAAACTTATTCGTCGCAGTGATCACACAAATACGTTTGGCAACAATTTCCGCAGAAACAAAACAATCTGCTTTCGCTGCTGAAAGGATCGAACCGGCAAAGCCACCTTCGATAGTAGAAGAAAGTGCGGCTGCTCAACGTCGTAAAAGGGTGGCGAACGTTTTTCAAACGCTTTTGGGGTTACACGAAATGGTTCTGGCTGGCTTTGATCGTGGCCGACTTGGGTGTACAAGCAAGTCAAGCAAGTTACCACGAAACAGCTTCAAATCGTCGACTTTAGCTTGGCAGAGCTCTATTTGACCATAGCATTTGATTTTGAAATTTTGGTCAGATTCTTGTCCTATCTGCTGGATAATGATTGGAGAACATTCTTTACTGTCAAACGAAATCGTTTCGATTTGTTCCTCGCTCTGATCACTACCCATCATCCAAATACCTGCCATCAAAAATTCTGACGTATTTCCTTGGCTAACGGTGTTTCAATTGGCACGTTTTTACCGTGTCATCATTGCTGTGCCTCGAATGGAAGCTCTCCTGTTTCGCGTTTTTGGTTCACTCTCCGGTCTCTTCAATATGATCGTTTTCCTTTTACTTATGGTAGGCTTGGCTTCCCTTTTGGCCGCTCAGCTTTTCAGGGGTGATATTCCCGCTGAATCTGACGGTCAACCGAACGAAATCAATTTCAAGCAAATGTGGAATTCATTCTTGGGCATGTATCAAATTTTCTCTTCTGAGAATTGGACAACACCTCTGTATAGCGCATTAACAAGCGAAGGAGAATCAAACAAGCCGTAATCGCAGGTATATTTATGTGCGGATGGTTCTTATTTGCCAACTTTATCGTCTTGCAAATGTTTATTGGTGTCATTGCAGAAAATTTTTGGCATTGCTGAAAGTCAAAAACGAGCGCAACCAATTAGAGGTCTATCTTCGCAATCTCGAAAAGCCCAAAACAGCTTTGATCGTTCGAATTCTGCAGCGTCTTAGCCCTTATAGATGGGCTTCGGGAACACAATTGCTGCCAAAATGGGGGAAAAGTTGCCAGAAGATCATCCGGAGACACGATTACAAGCCGAAAGAGCATTGGATAAGATTGACGAAAAGATTCTAAATCGTCGAAGTATTCGCAACATCGTAAGTCCAAGCAAAGCACAAGGAGTTTTGAAAGTTGTGAGAAGAATGGCACGTTTGGACAGACCTGAAGAGCAAATGCCTCTCGTCACAATACGAGCACGACAAATTCGTCAATCATTTTCAGGCACTTCAATGTTAAACGATCGACGTCAGATGAGCATGTATGAAACCGCTGCCGCGGCTGGAGTTGCAGCTACGCATGCAGCTGTTGCTGCTTCAAATGAGCTTCCACTTTCTTTTCGGCATCTGACAATATGCAAAGTGATCCTCAAGATACAGCGCGATTGTTTGCTCGAGATCGACAATTATTAAGGATGAGAAGCGATCTTGGATTGATATCTGAAGAAAGACCAATCAAGCAGAAGTCAATGCGTTTGCACGAAAACAGATGGAAAAATGATCCACGTATCGCTCAAGCAAGAATGATCAATACGCACCCTTCTTACGAAAAATCTCTTTGGTTATTTCAAATTGAATAGATTCAGACGTACTTGTCAAAGTATCGTGCCATGTTCTCATGGTGAACGCCTTTTCGGAAGACGAACATCACCTTTCCGGTTGCGAATTTACCAACTAGCAATCTTTGCAACCATTGCGGCTAGTGTTATTATCGCTGGTTGGGCTACGCCTGCTTATCGTCGTCAGTGGTATCAAGATCATGGGAATTCGTCGCGATAGTTGGTTCTCACTCACGGAAGTTACCTTGAGTTTGATCTTTATTGCAGAATTTTTCATCAAAGTTATCGCAGATGGGTTTGCATTCACGCCAAATGCATATCTTTTATCGCCATGGAATGCTTTGGATTTGTTTGTCTTGTTGACTTTACTTGTCAATGTGACGACCGAATTTGGCTGTTATCGGAGGGTGTCCGTCGCTTTACCCGTGCGCTTAAAGCTTTTCGAGCTCTTCGCTTGATTAACTTGTCTGACCTTATGAGACGCACCTTTTCTGCTTTGATAGCCGTTGGAGGTCGTTTTATTGACGCTTCTGTGTTGGCAATCCTCTATATCGTTCCTTTTGCAATTTGGGGTCAAAATTTATTCTCGCTGGTTTACTCTACTTCTTGCACAGATGGTAGCGCAGGTATTATCAATAAAGCAAGTTGTATTGGTGAATACGGTGCAAGCCCTTCTGAATGGACCTTCCTTGCTCCGCGTTCATGGCAAAATCCAACAGAAGGATCGGTGTATAGCTTTGACGATTTCCGAAGCAGTTTATTGATCTTATTTGAGATTGTTAGTTTAGAAGGATGGACAAACGTAATGGCAACTGCAATGAGTGTAGCAGGATTCAATCAACAACTTCAAACCGATCAAAGACAGATTAATGCTCTTTTCTTTGTCATTTACAATCTCATTGGTGCCGTCTTTGTTTTGACACTTTTCGTGTGCAGTCATTATTGAAAGCTTTCAAACTTTTTCTGGTGCAGCTTATTTGACTACTGCACAAAGGCAATGGATCGATCTCAAAAGGTTAATTGCAAGACAAAGGCCATCAAGCGACCCAAGATTCGACCAACTGATAAAGTACGATCGTGGTTGTTATGATCGTGCTGTGCACAAACATGGCTGGTGGTCACGTTCGATGACAGTGCTTTATTTGATCAGCTTGATCACATTGGCAACAGAGATGTATAACGATTCAAAGGCAAGTGAGCAAGTGCGAGATATAATTTATATTTCACTGGCCTCTGTCTTTGCCATTGACATTGGTGTACGATTGAGCGGATTAGGCTGGCGGTCATACAGACAAGATATGTGGAATCTCTTTGATCTGATTGTCGTTCTTGGTTTGTTCACAACTTCTCGATTCCCCCTTTTATCGCCTAATCCCAACAATGCGGCAAACGCTCAATTGCAAAAATTCTTTTTGGTGGGCCGTAGCATTCAAATTGGTTCAAAAGAACAACGCGCTCAATCAATTGTTCAAAACAGCCATCTCTAGTTTACCAAGCATTGTCAGCTTATTCTTGCTTTGGATTACTTTCTTCTTGGTTTGGGGGTATCATGTCGTAGAGGTCTTTGGATTGACGAAATGGAACATCAATGAGACGTACAACAAAAATTTTTCAACATTGCTCGGAAGTTTGGTATTCTTGGCCATGATGTCAACTGGAGAAGGTTGGAATTCATACATGCACGATTTCACAATCACAGAACCGTATTGCACTTCATCCGAGAATTATCTCAACACAGATTGTGGCAGTGAAGGTTGGGCCATACTTTTTGTTCATCGGCTGGAATGTGATTTCCATGTATATTTTTCTTGAATATGTTTACAGCCACGGTTGTGGAAAAACTTTTCATATGTGTTCCAACTTGGAGGAAAGCCAACACTATCGAGAGAACAAGTACGAAATTTCAAGAAAGCCTGGGCAGAATTCGATACGACTCGATCTGGAGTGTTACGCAAAGATCAATTCGTTCCTTTCTTTAATCGATTAGATGGTTCTTTGGAAGTGCGAGTTTATCCTGCACTTACAAGCAAAGAAGGACGACCTAGATCTTTTGATGCATCTTCTCGTGGTTCACGCAGCCCTACAAGACACAATGCTGCAGCTAAGCTCTTGAGTCCTTTGGTGAGCAGTACGCACAAAGCCAGTAAAGAAGAGCAAAGAGATGCATTTTTATGGCCACCTTCTCCGAACGAGTTGATCGTTGATGGCTTAAATGTGACTGCACTCAACCGTCAATTGGGTAAATTTGATCATGAGGAAATTAAAAGACGTAAGATGCGATTTGAGCGTTTGTATCATGAAGCATGCTTATTGAAAGATCAAAAAGAAAATCGTGGTAAAGGTGGACTTTCATTCACGGATATGCTCTTACTTTTGGCACATTACAAATTGATCGATGACGAACAGGCTTTGAGCTTAGACGAACTCGTGGACAGAAGAGAGCTGATGCAACTTGTTGAGGACA
The DNA here is from genome assembly GCA_030280995.1 of Hemileia vastatrix. Lineage (NCBI taxonomy): Eukaryota > Fungi > Basidiomycota > Pucciniomycetes > Pucciniales > Zaghouaniaceae > Hemileia > Hemileia vastatrix. The sequence continues at coordinate 33,101 of JASXTE010000468.1, read as the reverse complement.
GAATCGAAACGGAAAGGATTCGTGGTATCCTTCGACAGATTTGGTTGCGTAGACGCTTTTTGGCCATTCGAGAAGCAAAACAAAGATTGAGCAGCGATCGATCATATGCAAGCTTACAAAATATTCCCGGCTCTCCTACTACTCAAGATATTCCATCAATTAACATTCAAGATTCTTCTCTTGATATGAACGGCAAACAAAAAGCACGTCAAAAGCCGGCATTGCGTTTAGATTTGAACAGCTTAAACGATCCCACTTCTTCAGGGAGACAATTTGTCAGTCAATTTGACGATGATACCCCTTCGCCTAGTAAGATTAAAACGTTGCGTCAAGGTGGATTGGCAGGTGAACATCCAAGTATCCTTTTAACAACATCTGAAGATGATGATATGGACGACGTTGATTCGATGAAACAAATGAGTGTCGATGGTCTTTCGCCCAAATCAGCTACGCCAAAGTCTTACATGAACGAATTACCCATCGGTGAGACTTCTATGACGCAATTATCGCCTTCACCTAGCTTGCAAGAATTGGAAAGGCAAGCATCTCCTATCATTCAAGAGATAGATACATCCGCTTGGGGATCTGTGGCAAGAAGACTTTCAGCAGATCATTTAAGCCTTGACAGGATGAGAGAAGATACAGGCAATAACACAGGTGCAGCAGCATCTTCTTCCTCTTCATCATCGCATCGTCAAGGTGCTTTCAGTAGGATGAATCCTTTCAAATCACGTAAAAAGTCTGATGCGGATCAGCAAATGCCGCAATCATCTTTATTGAGAGAACAATCTCGAGAAGACAATTCTGCAATTCACAAAGTGCAATCCAACACTTCATTCGGTTCTCGCGATACAAAAGATACCAACGAAATGCGTGAAAGTGATCATAGCTCGACTGCATCAATTTCATTGCGAAGTGCTAAAAGTCCTAATCAGTCACAAAGACCAGTAGGACGAGAAGGTGATTGGATTTGAGATCGCTTATAAATAATGTTTTATGGACAATCCTTTTCTTTTTTTCTATCTTTCTTTCTTTTTCTCACTGTATATTCACCTCATTGCAAACTCAGCACAACCATTCTATACACACTTTTCATATTCATACTAGCAAGTATATACATCGCATCGGACTAGAATCGCAATACAATTAATTATCTTTTCTCAAGTGATGAAAATCAAAAGCATGAGTGAGATCAAACTTAACCAATAAAAATGATAGTTGAGTGAATTTTGATAAGCAGCATTATGATCAGGTTTTGCAGGTAAAAGGATACCTATTGAACTTCCATTTGGATTAACGACTAAAACTGGTGCAGTATCATTTATTTTTCCAATTTTTGGCATTACTACCGGAACGACTGGTACGGGTGAAGAAGAATTGAGAAACATTGGCGTATTGAATTGTGCTATAACTGTTCCATTTATAATCTTTGCTGGCATTTGTTTTGTAGGTAAAGTTGTGATCAATCTTGGAGGTTCAACGCCAATCGGTCCATTGACTGTGAAAGGGTGGCGAGCAAGTCAATATTGAATACCTAAACATACATTTTTATTTTTTTCTTACTCACATGACATTTGTTGAAATGCAGATTGGGCGATAGATTGACTTTCAATTTTACAAGGTGGTTCACTTGCAACGCTACGAACGAGTGTCGTAGGAGGAGAATCGATTAAACGACCTGCCGAATCAATTAAACGTAAAACAACATTTTCATTACTTGGTAAATCTATACGCCAAAGTTGAGAACCTTTTTCTGCATCTAAATTGATAAATTTTCTTTCTGGTTCTGGATTAATTGAATTTGTTTGATTGTTTATTGTATAAACAGAAATGTTAACCTTTGGTCCGATTGCATTGTTCCATTGAATTTGAACTGGCATACAAGTTGAAAGAGAAGGTGGGAGAAAGATTTGCAATTGACCTTGAGGTGGCGCAGCAAGGCATTCTGTATTGATCAAGAATAGGAAAAGAAATGTGACAAAGATCGGTGTTGTCATCATCATCTTTGTAAGATATTTCAACTGTTGACTAAAAGGATGTGGTTGATAGTCAAAATAAAAGATAAAAATAATCAAGCAATATGGAGAAGATTAATAGGAGCGGAAACCGTTGAACAATTTGGCTGGAAAATTGTCGGCTCGTTATTCTTCCGTAAAGACTATACAAAAGAGCGGCGCCTGAGCCCCTAATCACGATAACTGTCACTTCTTGCAATCACGGTGCCGAAAGAAAGGGCGCACAAAGAAAATTCTGCATGTGGGGTTCAATGTGCAAAATCAGCACCATATTTCCTATTGTCCACCAATTCCTTCTTTTAAGAGACCTGAAATAAGCTTTGTATTGAATCACAATCGCTCTGAATCTGTTACGATTTCATCAAAATATCAGACATCATGATTTTTTGATACAAAGATAATATTGGAAACATGTTTAATTACAAATCAAATCAACGACGCTTACCGCCACCCTTTTTACGTCCTTTGCGATCTTCATCGCTACTAGCATCATCGCGCTTTTTATCGTCAGCTCTCTTGGCTTTACGTTCAAGTTCGTCCCAATCTTCTCCTTCGCTTTCATCTTCATCGAAATCACTTCCGCTTCCATCTTCCGATTCATCGTCAAAGTCGCTCTGTTCATCTTCGCTACTTTCATCATCGTAAACATCTGATTCACCAACTTCATTTCCGAAATCACTTCCACTTGCAGACGCATCTTCATCTCCATCTTCAGAATCACTTTCTGTTGATAGGAAACTCCATCCTCCATCTTCAAAGAATCCGTATGGATCTTGTTTGATTTGTGTCAAGATTTGAGGCCAATTCAAATTAACAGGTCCTTCTGAAACACAAATATCGCAAGAGTCCAAATACTCTTTAATAGCATCCAAATTCTTCACATCGATCGAATTGATGTGCACAGGAGCTTGTGAGAAATCACTGTTGATGATCACCATATCAAAGTTCTTCAATCCGTAAGAAACACGTTCCAAATGTACAATTTCAATCTCTGATAGCGTAGTGACGAAGAATGGTGGATCGGTCAAGTGAACCAGGCATTCAGTTGTCGGTTGCAATAGAACGTTGTTACGATGAGGAACACCGTTGAATCCTAAATCACGGAATGGAGTGTCGACTGTCAATCGTCCTTCAGAAGCATCAGAAATCTTATTTGCAAAGCTCTTGAACTCTTTGTTTAGGATATGTCTCTGTCTTCTCTCTTCTTGTTCCAATTCAATTTCATCTTCATCTCCTCCTCTGTACTTTCTCTTGCGATTACCAGTTTCATCGAATTGAACATCACTGGCTTCTCTATAGAATTGCACATCCTTTGTCTTTTTCTTTCCGACCATAATGGGTGCTTTGAGATGCACATGAATAAGCACAATCAGTTCATTGTCACAGGGTTGGTAGAACAAATGTTTAACATTGTTGAAAAGAACGTCAATCTTCTGATCTGGACGAATAGGTGATGCAAATCTTAAACCGTTTTGATGAATTTCAAGTCCACCTGGCACACGTTTACCTTCCAAAGCAGGACGTGGGAAGACATCTGATAATGTCTGTACACGGCCTTTGTTAAGAACAATTTTGTCCTGCTCAACAACGTCTGCCAACTCCTTCTTTTCGGCTTCTTCCTTTGTCTTCAATTTCTTCAATTCAGAAATGTCGTGATAAAGTTCGCTAAAATGAGAAGTTTCACTGGATCGGAATGACATCGAACGAACAAATGTTGCGTCTGGATTTTCAAATGGGACATCCTCCTTCTTTCCGGCAATTTGTCCGGGTGCGATGAAGTTAAATCGAAGGTAAGTGAAATCACCCTCATCACTTTTGGAAACATTCTTCAAAGTGTTGATGTGAAACGGAACTGAGAACCCGTAGATGGGCAAGAAAATGGTTTGAGCCTTGTGGTCGATAAAGATACGTAGATCTGCAGTCTTATTAGGGACCATATAATCCTTTTTGTAACTCTCGAATTTCTTGAACGTCTTTCCACGCTCTTCTGATCCTTCGCCGTCTTGATCAGCAAAACGACTGAGACCATCCTCTTGTTTCTGTATGGCAAGCTCTTTTTGATGCTTTGCGAATTTGTCCGCTGATGTGATATCCATTTGGTCAGTACGGGTACGGTTTCGCAATACTTTGCCACCCGTTTCTAAGCCGTCAACTTTTGTCTGCTTGTTCTTCGATGACTTGGCGTCTGCTTTTTCATCTTCATCACTCTCATCTTTCAAGAAGATTGACTCACTTGCTGCGGCAACGCGATCTGTAAGGAAAACGGCAGCTCCATTGGTCACTCGTACGGTGTCAATCACAAGAAGAGAGTACTTTTTGCCATTTTGCGTAGGATCGTCTAGACCGTCAAAGCCAACAACAAGGTTGAACACCATATCTTGCTTAATCTTGCGGGTGTTCTTGGGCCAAAGCACAAACGTACTATCTCGGAATTCCAACCCTGTGGCGAACCCGATATTCTTTGTAAGGTGATCTACCATACTGGGATTCTTTGCTCGCAATGATTCTACAGCCTTATCAAAGACTGATTTGCATGTCTCTCCTGCTCGCAGAAACTTTTCTGCGATTTCATGCTGTAGTTCAATAAGCGTTGTGTAATTCTTCTGTTGAGATTTGTGCGGATCAATCAACCAGGTCCGTCCGATGTTACTACAATAGCTTTTGTATTTCAATCCCATACTGGCAAGGATTACTCCGCTTCCATTAGCACCTTCTAATCGATTCGCGTTTGACTGCGCCGAAGTTCGGAGATCGTAATTACCGCCTGATTGAATGATTGGGGTATAACACCAATCGGCAAGACTCAAATCAGCAGACTCCAAGTTGCGCACTTTCTTCCATAGAGCTTTGTCTTCTAATTTGTCCTCTACTCTAGCTGCTAGCTTCTCATGTGAGACCTTCTTATCGTCATCTAAGATTGTGGACATCTCATCAACGAAATATTTGGACATAATACCGCTTGACATTCTAGAAGCAGTCTTTAAACATTTCTGCTCTTCTTCGTCTTTTGATGCCCAAATTGTGCTGAAAGCTGCGCCTACATCGATCTCTTCCAAGCTTTCTTTAGCGCTAGATTCCTCTAGAACTGCTTTCCATTCATCAGCCACTTTTCCAATTTGTGCTTCTTTAGGGAAAGAGCCGATACGCTTTCCTTGATCGGTAATCTTTTTGATCACATCATTCCAAATTGCTTTGTTTTCATCATCGTTCTTCGATCGCTTGAGAATTTCCACTTTAATCCCTTCCTTATTCGATACAAATGGCTCGATATATTTGGCCTTGGTGGCACTTGTCACAAAGATGATGCTCTCCTTCGTAAAGACAATCAAAGTAGAAGGGAATTCGTATCCGAGCAACCATGTATGTAGTGAAAGTGTTTTTGAGTATGTTACATCTTCATTTTGCCCACCCATAAGGACAGCAACTGCATCGCATCGACTTAGTCGCTCATCTTCCGGTGATGCTGAGTCCTTAAAACTTGCTAAGACGGACGACGCACGTTTGAAAAACGCCTTTGAATCTATTTTGATTTCGTCTGCCATCTTGAAAAACTCTTTCCAACTTCCCGCCGTAGAATAGGGAGAGTAAAAGTGTTTGTTCCTTATCCAACCTTTCTTCTATAATGAATGGATTTTTCAAGTCGGCAGTCGAACCAGCAGAAATGGTAAATGACGATGAGAAAAGGAAGGAAAGTTTACACTTCCTTCCTAGCCCCGTTGTTAATTCCAAACGCGCTCTTTTTTTCCAACTTACAATTCAATAAACGCGCGTGCGCGCGTCTTAAAGCGTGAAGGGATACGGTTGTATTGAAAAATGCACCGTGCACCCGCCTGCGCCGAGATCAACACATTTTGGTACCCTTAGCCTATGTATTATGGTTGCGGGCGACGTCAGCCTGCCGGTAATATACCTATATACACCGCTGAGCAGAGCGTGGACCTTTTCAAGCTTGTGTGATTGCTTGTAATTTTCAAAGCACTGCACGCTACCAGTGTTGACTGAGCTGACGCATCTTTAAAGCTTAAAAGCTTGAAATAAAGGCAGTGCATTGACGCACTGTGGTCAACGCCTTTGTCAACCATAAATCGTACGCTTATCCATCCATCATCGTCAAGACCTTTAATTTCCTCAGCAAAAGGATTCTAAAGGTGGCAAATAACCGCAATCAACAATCATACACCTAATTCACCCCTGTTCTCCATCTTCTCTGCTATTTAAAGTTCAAAATGCGATCAAAATTTAAGGATGAGCATTCTTTCGGTGAGTATCGATAAATTTGCATCTTTGCACTAAATGTATCTGAAAGAACCCTTGTACTAATGCTTTTTCCCACATCATCCATCTACATCAGAAAAAAGAAAGGCAGAAGCTGAAAGAATTCGTCAAAAGTATCCTGATCGTATCCCAGTAATCTGTGAAAAAGCTGATCGGACAGATATTCCATTGATTGATAAAAAGAAATATTTGGTCCCATCGGATCTTACTGTCGGTCAATTCGTTTACGTCATCCGAAAGAGAATCAAGCTAGCACCGGAAAAGGCAATCTTTATCTTTGTTGATGAAGTTTTGCCAGCAACTGCAGCATTGATGTCAGCCGTATATGAAGAACATCGTGATGAAGATGGTTTCCTCTACGTGAGCTATTCAGGTGAAAATACATTGTGCGTACAAACATTAAAATCGCAACATAAATTGAGCCTCTTCGCTAATCCTTCTTCCCCTCCTTTTCTCCACAGTGGCACACTTGAATGAATATAGATTCGCACGACCTATGCATCTCAGCTCATCCTCGCTTCGATTTACCGCTTTTATCTTGATCCGTTCACATTGTATTTGATCCCGATTGTCCATTCTCAGCAAATCATTTTTGAGGATCATTCAAGACCCAATAATTTAACCAAGCTCACGTATGGTTCACTAGAGTCTTGCTTTTCTTCCTCCTCGTCTTCGTTTTCCGTGTAATATGTATATCGCCTCCAACTCAATTTATATCCTAATCTCATTTCTCATTTTAGACCGTGATCTTTCAAGCGATTATGGAATTTGCAATATTACAGCTAATGTACTATTAAATTGTAAGGTACAAGTACAAGATTATGATCGCTTTCAAAAAGAAAGTATTTTGCAAAAGAGGATGTTCAGCTTTGATCCTCCTCTTCATCTTCTTCTGCATAATCATCGTCATCATCATCATCAAATGCCGATTTTTGTTGAGAAGGTGAAAGAGGTACGTCTGGAGTGCTTAGGCGATGCATGGCCTTGGTCTCAGCTGGAGTTCCGTTACTAGTACGATGATCGACAAAGTGTTGGCCTGCTACAAATGCTAAAAAGGGATCTTTTGTCGAACCCGTTGCAGATTCTTCACTCGAAGCATTATTGGAAGCTTGATTTACATGATGGAATGCTCTTTCAGGTGATTCAAGTGAGAAAGATGGATCTTTGCCAGCCATATCGCCTTGTGTACGAAGGGAATCCAACCGTTTCAGACTACCAACGTCGCTTTGTTTTACCGGCGTATTCTTATCCGCCACACTTAGCAAATGATGTGGTGATTCATCTTCTTCATCTAAGATTGCACTCGTCAGAGGCACAGAAAGATGATCAGGGGGTAAATGAGCGGATAAAAGGAGTGCATTCTCATCATTTGGTATGATGATCATATCTTCATCTCCCTCATCACTCAAAGACATACTATGACCATGATTGTTTCCTGTATTATTCCAACCATTCGTTCCATTCATAGATGGATGAATTTGATTAGCAATTCGACGTCTGGCCAAGGTACTGTTAGCAAGCGAAGGAGCTGGTCTTCTCTCTCCTTTGTCATCCGCAGCAGCAATATCGTTTCGATTGAGAGGTCCAGGTCTGTTCCATCTTGACCATCGTTTTGACTTTCTCCAGCTTCCTCTTGCATTTCATTCATTTCTTCTCCATCCCCTTCGTCTTCGTCATCGTCCATAGCGAATGAATGTTCTCCTGCATCAAATTCATCACCTCTTGATCCTTGTGCAGTCATATTCATCTCATCCATGAATGAAGACAAAGGCTTATGCGGTCCACCATCAATAGGACCCAAAATTAATTCTCGATTAGGTCTGGGCTCCAAAGGTGTAGCTGGTCCTAATTCGGCAACATATTCTGATCCAACAGCACTTTCGATCGTTTCACGTACTAGACCAGATTCGTCATTTCCTAGCCTTCGCAAGATTTTCAACAATCTCTCGGATCGTGATTGGGGCAAAGCGTATAATTGATCTGAAGAACACATCAATCGAATCAAAGATGCCAAAGCAAGGCGAACATCCACGATTTCATCTTTGCTCAATTCCAACAATCTAGGCATCGCCAACATTTCGATCGATGAACGTTGAATTTGACTTTGACAAAGTTGTGCAATACTTTGCAGAGTTGCAACACGGGCTCTGTAACCAGCATCGTCTGAATCGGAAACATCGACTAGCATTCCCAAAAATCCATCCGCTAGAACCTGATCTTGCTCTGCAAAAAGATGATATAAGCCACTCACTGTGCTAACACCTCTTGATCGTACAGCACTGACCGGATCCATTAAGCGGATTGCATCAACATGACCAAAATACCTTGATCGTCTTCTAGAAGGAATTTGGAAGCGAGCGTGGGAATCTTTGAGATCACCTTTTCCCGCATTCGCCAATGATTTGGAAATCTGGAACCTGTTCCAAAGATCTCTGTATCGTTCCAAAGATCTTGAATCACTTTCATACCTTCAAGTCCGCTTTGTACATCCATATTGCACAAAGTTACATCAATGTTCTCCAATAAGGCCATCTTTACTTCTCCATCTTGCTCGAACTTAGGGTCCAAGAAGTGCGAAACAAAAGGCAAAAGATCCTTTGAAGCAGCATTCAAGCCTATTATTTTGGCAATCTCATGAAGACTGGCAGCCAATGACCTGCGAACTTTGGAAGAAGCATGGTTGCTCAATTGGCTGTGTACCTCTCGCAAGATATGCCATTTGTCGGCACCCAAAGTCAAAGCAACAGCAGGTAAATTGTATGCCATCACCAATGGACGATCAGGATCGGAATTTAGTCCATCAAAGGTCAATTCCCCTTGTTGTGTACCGCCAAATGCATCATTGTATCTCCACGTACCAGAAGACATAGAATTGCTGCTATCACTGCTTTGAGACCATGTATTTGTGTTGGTGGCGCTGTCTTCCGAAATGGCACTCCCTGAAGTGTCATTTTGATTATCGTTACCGGGGTCTTGCGTTGATTTCTGATCTCCTACCTCTGCAGCACTTTCATCCTTGCCATCCCATGGTTGTCCTAAAAAGTGTCTAATTAGCTGATCTGGAACCCCTTCAGGATCGTCATGGAATAGATAAATTACCTCTCCTATAATGTCAAGAGCTGCTACGCGAACGTTCCTACTAACATCATTCACGAATCCGCTCATGACTTCCATCAATTGATTCCTTCGTTCATATCGATCGACAACTTGAGCAAACAGGTTGGGTGCCGACAAACAAGCGGCCTGACGAACATGCCAGATTGTATCTTGACACAAACGCGAGAATACGTCAAGAATATTTTGCTCTCGAATATGTTCATGACCAATTGCACGGGCAAGAATACCAACAGCTACCGCCGCTTCCTTACGAACAAAGAACGTACGATCTCCTGCAGAAGCAATGAGCTCTGGATCACTCTGTTGATCAGGAAAGCTCTTCCAATTAAGTTCTCCGTTCCTATAGCGGCCAATAAACTTATGGACGCCATTCTTCCCACTGCGACTTCCTCTTCTATGCTCATCGTGATAGAAGCTCCATCAACAGATGCCATAGCAGTATCCCCTAAACCATCTTCAAGATCATCAGAAGATGCCCACGTCATCATTTCTTCATCTGCTTGCTTTGTGAGAAGTCTTGCTGGCTGTCAAATTTGGGCTCGTGTAAATCTGTGTCATGTTCCATTTCTGTTTCACGTTGATCGTCGTGAGCTTCTTGAGTGGGCTCTATTGAGTTTGATTCGATGTCTTCTTCACTTTCATCGTTGTCATGGCAGTGTTTGTTTGCTTCCCTTCTGGCTGTGCATCAGAACTATCATGATCGCCGTTCTCCGTTCCTTGCTCAAGATGATCATCTTTTGTCACGCTTGCAGTGACGGCGTGATCTTCAACATCATGATCTCCTGCTTCGCTAGGCTGATCATGATTGACTGAAGCAGTAGCTCTTTCACTTTTTTCGCTACTCAAATGTCCAATAGCCACTGCAACCTGTTCTAGCAACTCGTTCATTATCATCTCCCTTTGCTCTGTTCCAAATTCATAATCTTCCAATAAAATTCGTTTATCTTCTCGTGCAGCCGCATCTCTTACCAAGGTGGTGTTGGCATCAAAAGGTTGTCTACCTTGTACGTTGGGATCTACACCAATGTGAGGTTGCTGAACACGGGTATCTTCTTCGTCTAATTCAAACGTATCCCCTGCCAGACCGAAACCTTGCAATCGTGCACAAAAGAAGACTATTGAAGTTTGGGTTGAGTTTGCGATTGTTGCATTGGAATTGAGCAACAAAGCACATAAGAGAGGCGTGAAGGTCGAGATTGAGAGTCTTGGTCGTGTAGCTTTTTCGTCATTATCTACTAGAAGGTCATCAGCATTTGTCGAAGCTGGCTCAATCGTATTCTTCGGATCTTCTGCTAGTGGACAATTTCGGAAAAAGTACCACATGAGTCTATGCAATTGTGGAGCGAAAGAAGAGCACACTTCATTCACATCACACGCTAGACCGTTGAGGAGTGGAATGACAAATTCGACGGCTTCATTCAATTCAACTTCCAAGATCCAATCAGCAAGTGAATGCGATACCAAGATACGATGATAAGTCATTTCGCTCTTGGCAAACAGGAAGATTCTTTCGAGTGTCGTTAAACCCTCTTCCTGTAATGGATCAACTCCTTCCACTTGCTCAAAATTGTCATCCTGTTGATCGTCTTCTTCTGCACTTTCGATATCAATGTCTGTGGGAACGCTTTGTTGACTTTCTTGATCTCCGTGTTCACCCCAATATCTAGTGACTGCGTGGCCGATTGAATAGTCATCGGATCAGGCACTACAACTGTACCAGGTGAAAGCGGAGGCCGTTTGGGTACAAATCCATGCACTTGCGTCTGGCTTTGAGAAAAATCATCTTCATCCATTTCCCCTACTGCACCTTCTAGATCTGCGTCTTGCTTTCTACCCTTATCATCTTGTGTATCGTCTTCGCCCTCATCGTCATCATCATCATCACGATCTTCGTTGGTTCCAACGCTATCTCTGCCACTGCCTACAGACCCATCCTCTGATCCGACATCGTCAGGATCGTCACTCAATTCGTACCCTGATCTGGGTGGCATTCCAATAAAACTGCGTACTTTTGAGGGCTTTCGCTAGCTGTTGAGGATGCCGAACCAGACGGCGAAGAAGCCATGTGAGCAGGACTTTGCGTCCGAATCGGAATTCCATTCAAATAATTGTATTCTTCGCGCGGTGACAAAAGTGTTCTAGATCCGAACGATGGAGAGTTTAGCTCGAAAGATGGTCTTCGTTCCAAAAATCGTATTCTTTCTTGTGGTGAATTGGAGAGACGTGGTGGCGGAATAATCATATTTCTTCTATCATTATTGTTCTGCTGACTCGTGATGCCGATTGCCTCCCTTTGATCGGCTTCATCATTTTGGTCAGCCGATGCTCCTCCAACTTCGGCGTGTACAGTTTGTGCATCTATCTTTGCTGATGTGGTTCGCGGCTGGGTTACAGCTTTGTGTGTCGGAGACTGATCATCATGGAACCGCTGTTGGATGCAGCCATATCCCGCACTTCTACGTCGGAGTCGTTGGAAGAGATGGAAGAGTTCGACAATGCCCTACTGTGACGATGCATTGCTGCATTGGCAAGATTCAATGAATTTGTCGCAATCGGTTGTGAGCAGCTAGTCGAGGTGAGCTTGAACGAAGGGGAGAGGAAGAATAAGGGGCAGAAGCATTGTTGCTCGAAGAATGACTTCCTCTACGACCTGCTGGTTGATGACTTCCTGTCGTACCCCAATTTAGCGGAGAAGGTGTTCTTTGCATTCTTACGCCTGCATGCCAGTCTATCAGAGGGGATCGCTTTCCAGGACTGGATGGTCCAGGAATTGGAATTGCGGCCATTCCACCTGCAGAACTATGAGCTGCCACTTCATCGCGCAAAGATGGTGGGATGGGTGTCGAGTACGTCGATCCAGCATCAAGAGGTATCGCTTCTAATCCATTTGCTGTCATTGGTAATGATTGCTCGTGATGCTGTGTCGAAGGCCAAACAGAGTCCAATGGTAATTCAGGATCGGGATTGATCCTTGGCGAGGAAGGCGATCCTGCTTCATTACCATTCATGGCTATATGTAAGCCACTCTCTCCTCTCGAAGGCGATCTTCCGAGCTGTGAACTGGTGAATGAGGGCGAGGGTATTCTGACAATCGGTTCCATCTTATTGCCCGAAAGTCGACGGACGTGACCGCTTGATCCTAATGCTTGTAGTCGAGGTGACATTGGGATAGCATAAGCACGAGAAGGAGATTGCGTTCTTCTTGAGTAATCACTGCGATGCGGTGATCTTGGACTTCGAGGGCTGAAGCCAGAACTACCCGCACTCGATGACTTTTCCATCGCTCGGGCTATTAGGTGAGAAGGACGACGTGTTTCGGGTGATGTACTGATTGCGTGGTCGCTGTTGATACTTCCACTGCTACCGTTACTACTTCCACCTTCGCTTGTTGCTACGTTGTATAAAGGTGATCTTCCTGCAATGTCTACGGGAGCAACCGAGCCTGTCGGACTAGGTGCATGAACATTGACATAAATGGGTGATGTTGGTCTTAGCTTTGGCGAACTTGCAGGATTGGAGGTGAAATTGGAAGGCGAAAAGGATGAAATGTGTTGATGAGCATTCTGGATTGGATGTAATTGATTTGTTGAAGCGATGTTTGATGAAGAAGGGTGACCTCCGTTGCCAGTTGTTGATTGATGTGCGGTGACTGCATTTCTCAAAGCTGAATCCGTCCCATAAGGATCCCAACGAATCGCACCGGGTGAGAAAGACGGTCCAGCATGTAGTGTTGGACTCAGGTTCACAGACCTTGATCGAGAATGAGATGGTCGCGTAGAGGAGCTAGAAGAAGAAGAAGAGGACACAGATGATGTCGGAGAAGGATTTGAAAACAGAGCAGAATGTGAAGGACTGCCGGGTATAGAAGGATTTGAAGCAGGTTGTGTTGCTTCTCCGTCCCCTTTTATTCGAATTCCTGGAAGTAAATCTTTTCCTGTTTGCTTATCTACATTTGAAGACCTTTTGGACGCTTCTTGGTCTTCCATATCTATCAATTATACGCACGGCTTACGCCCGCAGGCGTGCCTGAAAAAGATTGCCTGTATGCCGAATTACGTTTTTTAGAGAATGATAGAGAGACAGGCAATCTGTAGATTCGATTGCCTAGACCTCAAGGACTTCGAGAACGATCCTTTCACAAACTCGTCTATAAAGTGAAACACTACCAAACAGAATGTCTGAAAAGAGACTTTTGTGATTGTATTCGGAAGATATCCTTACGTGATCCGCCAGGTACTGTACCTATCTGACAACCTTGCTTTCCACCAATTCTCTGATTTTTTTGGAAAAAGATCAAATGATCTCTGTGGTTTTGAGTAAGTGGTGAATTTCCCAATGACCAAATCGATAAGGATTTTTTTTCCAATAACGTATTTTTTCCTGCATTGACATAAATACAAACTAAGATAGAAAAAAAATTGACATGGAGAGCAAGCGCGACTTGCCTGGGTGGGTGGGTGAGTGTTCATTGGACCCGTGCCTTTTTTTTTCTGTATATTTTGGTTTTTGTTTTTTGCGCCGGCGCGTACGGTAACTAAAGGTACCTGATTGTGCTCGCACGGCAGCGGCTGCAAAATGAGAGACCAAACATCCATTCCAAGTTCCAACCGCGTACGCACACACGCTCTATTCAATAAAAATTAAACCCCACCGAATCACGCACTGAGCCTTTAAGCCGGGTACTTACTCTCTTGGCTGCTCAAGCATATGCCCTGATAAATAATTAGTGGTACCTTTTCAATGCTACTTGAATGAGCGCAATGCTGCGTGCGTATCTTTCGTGAGCACGATGCATTTATATATGTATTTGATACTGGAAAGCATGATGCCTGATGGTACAATGGGGGATGAGATGAGACTTATGAAAGAGACAGGCTATAGAAATTTAATCACTATCACGCTTTCCGTTTTGACCTAATTTCTTTGCTAAAGCTGTTAATCGGTTATGTTCTAAAATGTCATCTTGTTCCCAAGGATATTCGATCCAAATATTTCCAGTAGTTTCTGCTGCGAAATACCAAACTCCTGAAACTACTGTACCATTTTCATCTTTACGTTGACTTACAATTTCTTGTCCAGTAGCAAGACGTTGAACAGTGCCTGAAGAACCAATTGCTTCATCTGTAGGTTGATCCTTTTCCGTTACAGCGTGATTTGACCAAACGATTGGTAAAGAACCTTTTTTGCTTCTTAATTTGTTATGAACGACAAAGATTGCGAATCGTGTAGGAGGTGTTTGTGCCCTTTGTTCGGGAGAAAGTGCTGCCAATTCTTTACGTACGTCAGATAAAAGTTCATTGTATGCATAACGTAAAGTGGTGCGTGAATCATCAACTTCGTCAACAATCAAAATATTTTTGCCTAACAAACCGCCATGTGAATGTGCATCTGCATTGCCATCTTTAACATCTCTCTTTGGTGCATCTAACCATTGTGTTCTAACTACTTCTACACCAATCTTTCCTAAACTTGATGGTCCTGAACTTTGAAGTGCTTTTTCAGCTTGTCCAAGATCTTCGTATAAACTTAAGCCGATTGCTTGAATTGGAACATTGACAAGTTTTCCATTTGTTCCTTCACGTTTTAAAAAAGTACGTAAAACACGAGCAGGAAAGAAACCACCACCACCAATAGCAACCATCAAATCAGGTGCAAACGTTTGTCGGATTTGACGTGCTGTTTCTGCGATATCCAAATGAATTTCTTCATAGCTGATCCTATAATGATCATCAGGTAATTGCTCACTTGCCATTTTGGAGGGCTCTATTTTGTGATGGTCACTGATGTATTTTTGCTTTGTGTATCATATCTTCTGAACTTTTTGAATTGAGTGCATTTACTGCCTTGGCGTTTCTGGCATATACGCGCTCGTGTATGAGCCCGTTCTTGTATGCTGCATGTCTTGCTTAGAAAACTTAAAATTTTTAAAAAGAGACGCTAAGTGATCACGTGCGATAAGGTGAAAAAGGCGGCTTGGCAAATATAATTCAATTCTAAGATATCATTGTGTATGAAATTCTCAAAATGGGAAATGAAGAGCACAAATATATGCCAAATGGTGAAAATTTGCACTTCTTTTGTCCCAACTTTAATCGCAATCAAACATTCAGCTCTTAAGAAGAATAAGATGAGCTCTTTCAATGAATTTTCTATTCATTTGATGTGAAGAAAGATTTCCTAATTCTGCTTATTTTTTATACTAAACTGATGGCTACAATTCTCAGATGTTTGCCATTTTATATAACGCATGACTTGCAAAGAGAAGACAAGACGAAAATTCGATCACGTGAGATAGAGATTCTTCATCTTCCAATCTTTCAGGAACAATATAGAAGGTGTACTTTGTTGAAATTCTACTTTAATGCATGCACGGTAAATCATCACTAATTCTATACAGTGGTTTCGTTATAAAAAGACTTGCCGATCCTAGACATTGAATGCACAACGGATGATAAATTGTGCAAATGCATCTTGTCGGAAAACTATCTTACTTTCATAACTTTATTAAAAATCATTCATTAACCCGAGGAATAACCGTGGCGAAAGTAAACTATTCATCACGGAACTGAAACATAGTATACATATGAATGTATGCTATTGTGTCAGAAGCGAGATCTTCACTCGAAAAAAGCACCCTTTTCAAGCTTATATTCGGCACAGAAGAAGTCAAAAGCCGTCAGTAAGATTTGAAAGCCATTCTTCTTCCATTTTTTTGACAGCCACGGTTTGATTTGGTTTGGCCGATGGAAATCAGGGACCAGATCTAGGGAAAAAAGTTCGGGTCCTAAAAGTTCAATTAATTATTAAAAGGTCCCTTTAAATTTTGCACAATTGCGAAACACGCGCACGAGAAAAAGTTGAAACTTTAATACAGAAACACGCGTCTTTCCCCTGCTTATTGTTTACATTTCCATCTATGCGCCTAGCTGACATTTCTGCAAAGGTCATAGTGGGGAATGCTGCTTGACTTGCACAGACAGCTCTAACGCACGCCTTCTTTAAATCGGAAGAGCGAAGAAGAACAAAGTCGGAGAAATTTCTTCACCAGATTTTTTCATATACTGTCTATATGCCGTCTAAAAAAGTTCAATTCGGTGATCAAACCGAGACAAACAACACAACACGCACATTCGTAGAAGACGCTCTCCAGGTGATTTGCATCATGCATTATATTCTTAACATTATGTGATTTGGCATGCAGGCAGATTGCACAAGTTTGTATGGGCTTTATGTATGTATGCATGCAATAGACAGGGGTAAGCGACAATATCAAACTGAATTTCCGCACACGTCTTGAGAAGATATTTGTACTTTAAGAAATGAGAAAAGGATTATTTTCTTCTTTCATTTCCATCATCACCTTTTTCTCTTTTAACTTTCCAACAAATCTTTTACAAGATGCAATTCACAACACTCTTTTCAAGCTTGGCTTTGGCCATTGCTGCTTCTACAAGCATGACTTTCGCTCAAAGTACACCTCAAGATCAAATCAATCAAGGTATTGCTAACGTTATGTTGCAATTGGAAGGCGCACGTGTGATTCCAAACTTGATCTCAGCAAATCAATTGCAATTGAGAGGTTTGTTAAACCAACAATTCGGAAGTAGCAACGTTACAACAGGTCAATTGGTTGGCGCTGTAGATGACGTCAAATCAATGCCTACTTGGTCTGTCGAATACAGCAGTCAAGCTAGCTCTTCCGGTCAATTTGTCAATGCTAGTTACACAGTTATGACTTTAGATCCTGGAGCACCATCTGATCAACCAAGAAACGTCGTTCGTCACTTCTTAGCCAATAATATCACTTTAAACACTGCAACAGGTGGTCTAAAGAACACAAGTAAGCCAATCGCAGGTTGGTTCTCACCTGCTCCTCCAGTAGGAAGCGGCGTTCACCGTTACACAACTTTAGTTTTCCGTCAACCTCAAAACTTTACCTTACCTGCCAATTTGCAAAACCGTAATGAAACAATTGATACCAACTTTAATTTGGCACAATACATTCAACAAACTAATTTAGGACCAATCGTTGCTGCCAACTTTTTCCTCTTGCAAAACAGTGACACTTCCGCAAGCGTTACCGCAAGTGGTGTCGTTTCTACTTCTTCCGTTCCATCTGCCAGCGTCTCCGCTGCTGTTTCTTCCATTTCTAGCTCTTTATCTTCTGTTTACGCTGCAAGCAGCACTGGTAAATCTGGATCTGGATCAAGTGGAGCTGTTGGATCTCCCCTTTTGTTCTCTCAATCTGGTATTGCATTGATGGCAACCGCCTTCTTTGTCGCTATGGGCGCTTTCGCTCTTTAAGAGCATTTATTTTCAATTTCTTTTTCTCCATCATTAGCACATATTCAACTTCGGATCAGCACTTTCAAGGTTGTCTTTTTTCATCATTTTGTATCATTCATCATATACACATCCCTCAACATATAATCTTTGTTTCAAAGAGATCTTGTTCAGGTAAAATTTATAGATTTAACTTTTTCATTCCAATCAGTGTGTTCAGTCTTGTTAAGATATTCTAAACACATAGCCTAGTTGCAGCTTGCACTATAATTTTCGGAGTAGACAACTGCAGGCATGAAATTTGTAGACATAGGCCCAAGTCCTTTACAGAGTCGCGCCAAGGTGTACACACACCCACGTGAGTTTGTGTGAGAACACTGAATATATGCACTATTTTTTGATGTCGATCCACACTCAGCAGATTCGATAAAGGGCAATTAATAGACCGAGAATAAATGCACAAGCCAGCGCCGTATTTTCGCAGAGCACTGGTTATCGGGTGTATGGCTGTGTTGCATTTATGCATCCGTTGCAGTGATTATTGATTTCAGTCAATAACCACATTTATCTCCACTACCATACCCTTCACAAAAGACCAATTGGTATATAAGAATTATATCCTACAACCTCAAACTTGCTTTTTCTACTGTACTCGTTACGATAATTAAGGCAAGATGGAGGCTATCAAGCTACAGCGAAAATACCCTCAATTCTCCCAAGAGGAGATGATGGGATTAATTTCCCGTTTTCGAACGATTGATATTGATGAAAAAGGAAGTATTGATAAGCAAAATGTTATGAAAGCGATTCAAGAATCAGGAGAAGCAACTTATGATCAAGTGAGAGAGACATTAAAAGAAGTCAGTCTTGATTCTTCAGGTCGTGTGGAGTTGGATGATTATGTAGACTTATTGGCTAAATTACGAGCAGGAAGGAATGCATCAGCCGGAACGGCAACAAAAGGAAAAGTGACAGTAAAAGGTAGTAATGCAAGTGTGCAACATACTATCAACGAAGATGAAAGAACAGAATTTACTCGTCATATCAATCAAAGTTTAGCAGGAGATGTTCATATCGGAGCAAGATTACCTATCCCAACAGACACATTCCAACTCTTTGATGACTGCAAAGACGGTCTTATCTTGTGTAAGCTGATCAATGATGCCGTTCCCGATACAATCGATGAACGTGTTCTCAACGTTGGCAAAGCTGGTAAAGGACCGAATGCTTTCCAAATGACAGAAAACAACAATATCGTCATTACATCAGCAAAGGCAATAGGGTGCAGTGTCGTTAATGTTGGTGCACAGGATTTAATCGATGGAAGAGAACATTTGATTCTTGGTCTTATTTGGCAAATCATTCGACGTGGATTGCTCAGCAAGATCGATTTGAAAAATCATCCTGAATTATATCGACTTTTGGAGGATGATGAAACATTGGAAGAATTTTTACGCTTGCCACCAGATCAAATCCTTCTAAGATGGTTCAATTATCATTTAAAGGCAGCAAATTGGCCAAAGAGAGTCAATAATTTCAGCAAGGATGTTAGTGATGGTGAGAACTACACAGTATTACTATCACAATTAAAGCCAGACCAATGCGATCGTGCTCCTCTACAGCAACGCGATTTATTGCAAAGGGCGGAGATGGTTTTACAACGTGCAGATGCGATTGGATGTCGTAAATATTTAACTCCTGGTGCAATGGTAGCTGGAAATCCAAAGTTGAATTTGGCCTTTGTTGCTCATTTGTTCAACACATGGCCTTGTTTGGAAGCACTTGAAACACCGCCACCCGTCGAGATCGAAGACTTTGACGCAGAAGGTGAACGTGAAGCACGGGTATTCACTCTATGGCTCAACAGTTTAGATGTCGATCCTGGTGTGTATAACTTATTCGAAGATTTGAAGGACGGTACAGTGATTTTGCAAGCATTCGATAAAGTTGTGCCTGGTAGTGTTGCATGGCGTAGAGTGGGCAAGCCAAAAGAAGGACAGGAGTTATCAAGATTCAAGATGGTCGAAAATACCAATTATGCCGTTGATTTGGCTAAATTAAATAATATGCACATTGTCGGTATTCAAGGTGCAGATATCGTTGATGGAACTCGTACTCTCACACTTGGTCTAGTTTGGCAATTGATGCGACTGAATATTACAACCACTTTACGCTCACTAGGTAAAGGTGGTAAAGGTGTGTCTGATCAAGATATGATCAGATGGGCCAATGATGTAGTCAAATCACATGGCAAAACTTCTTCAATGCGCAGCTTCAAAGATCCAAATATCAAGAACGGTATCTTCTTCCTCGATTTGCTAGATGGTCTAAGACCAGGAATCGTCGATCAATCTTTGGTCAACACAGGAAGAACAGAAGATGAATGCAGATTGAATGCCAAATTGGCCATCTCTATCGCACGTAAATTGGGCGCTTTAATTTTCCTAGTTCCTGAAGATATCGTCGAATTACGTCAAAGACTGATCTTGACATTCGTCGGAAGTCTTATGGCTATGCAAGCATGATATAATATTGATACTGGAATCGATTTAAAACTTATCTCAAAATTTGTACCACAATATGTAAGGAGCTTTTAATGGCGATGGTATAATATAATTTGACTCTGTGTGTAAAGGTAATAGTACATTGTTGAAAAAGTATCATTTACCTTGCAAACCTTTTAAACGAGCTTCTGCTGCTCTCGCACGTTTTTCACGTTCAATTCGTGCTCTCATTTCTGGTGTAAGTCCTTGTGATTCGTCTATCTTCTTTTGTAATGCTCTAGGAGCAGAACCTGAACCGCCTAAACGGTTTGTGTTGCTCGTCAAAGATTGTTGTTCAGCATCTTTCTTAGCTTTTTGATTAGCAGCAGCAGCGACACGATCTTCTTCTGTGATTGTGTGAGCATTTGCTGAAGCTTCTTCTTCTTGTCTCTTACGTATTCTATCACGCATCAATTGACGTTTATCACGGACTTGTTCTTCTTTATTTCTTGCTTCTTCCATCTCTTCTGTAAGTGCTTTTGGAACTCTAGCTCCTCCCTTTTCCATACCTGACCAATTTTTGCATAAATCTGATCGGGTAGCCATCAATCTTCTGAAAACATCCCTTGATTCACGATTTGGGCAAATGTCATAAGCTGTTCTATGCGGGAATATTTCATTTGCCTTTTCTGATGCTTTCGTTGCAATTTCTTGTTTGTCTGTATCTTCATCATATGCATCAGAATGTGGAGGAGGTGCAATTCTTACAGTCGGATCACAATGTCGTTCAACCAACAAATGATTCACGACACTTTCACTCCCTCCTTCTGCTGCTACATGAAGTATAGTTGATGGTACGAATCGATTACGTATCGTTAAATTGCTCAATTGCGATTCGATGCTATCGGCTGGTCCATGAAGCAAAGCACCCTTTTGGCGTGCGTCTAAGAATCTCCACCATTGAGGCAATTCAGCATTGATTCTTTGACGTGCCAATTCCATAGATTCGTCAACATCGTCTGGGTCAAAATTCTTGTTTGCATCTGCATCTGTTTGCCAACCGTTCGGATGGAGAAGATCTAACTCGTATTTTTCCAAATGTTTCAAAGCATTACTCAAACGGCCTTTACGTAGCATATCCACTAATCGAATCAATCTTTCTCTCCTCAATTCTTCAACCGGATCACGTTTGATGGTTGTTCGTTTTTTGATGTTTGCAGCTTGTTTGATTTCCGCTTCACGTTGAAGACGTTCTTTTTGTTTTTGTCTTCTTTCTTGACGTGCTTGTGCAGTACCTTGCAATTGTGCTTTGTATGTTTCATCTCTTTTTTGCATTTCTTCTTCCGTTTCATGTCGTATGCGAACTTTTGTAAGTTCGGCAAAACATCTTAAACATTCTCCTACTGTAGGCTTTCGTACTGCGATAGGTAAATTTTGTACGAGATCTTTCCTTCGCATCTCTTCCAAAGGTGATTCTCGAGCCGCACCACCTGAAGAAGGCCAGCTCCATAAGACACCCCTAGCAGATCGCAAACCTGCACGAATCCAAACTCGTTCGCTTGATTGGATTGCATTTCTCCATTCAGGTCGATCGAGCAGTTCTCGTATCTCTTCTGCTAATTGTTGTTCACCATATCTACGTAATTGAGCACCAGCACTTTTGGCAAATCTACCACTTGCATCTTGAGCAGATTGTGCACCACCTTGTTTTCTTCTTGTAGTATATCTATGAAATTGTTTTCGAGTGATAACCAACAATTGACGTTCGGTCGTACCTTTCTTTTTGCTTATCATTTGTTCGTACGGATTTAGTGCGACAACTAAAGCAGCAAAGTCACCTCCTCCCATCAACAATATCGTCCAAGTACGCATAGGTTGGGGAGCACGGGAAGTAGAAAGTGAATTGCTTAAAGTAGTGCTGCCTTCTTCCTTTTCTTCTTCGTCATAATCACTTTCTTCTTCACTATCAGAATCTTGTCTTCGATTCGGTGCATCATAAAAGACAACATTTAGGATACTGGCAGCTTCTTCTGCTGCACTCGCTCCTTTTAGCCTCTTTGCACCTTGCATCAAAGAACTGTTCAAAGGGCCAGGTTGCATACGAGAAAGAGCTAGAGAATGCCAATCGTTTATCGAATGGTCTACTTCATTTTCTGCAAACAATTGTCGAATAACACCAAATTGCGTTTGAGGGATGACTTTAGCTGTACCTGAAGGAGGAGTGTAAAACCATAAATGCGGCTCTCTAGCAACGGCATTTTTTCCTCTTTCTTGCTCTTCTCCTTCTTCGTCACTAGTTATATCAGGTTGACCTTCTGCTGATCGTGCAAGTTGCAATCTCTTGAGTAGCGTATTGACCAAATCGACTGGTACACGTACATTTATTTCACCTTCTGGTTCGGTATCTGATTCTCCTGATGAACTAACTTCTTCTGCAATCTTATTAAATGCTTCTTGTGCGATAGCGTCCTCATTCCTTCCCTTTTTGTTCAAAGCAACATTATACCTATGCCAATCACTTCGTAAATGAGTACGTTTTTCAGCAACATTGCTAAATCGCGGTGCTTTAGGACAGATTGCACATCCAGAATCATTTTGAGTAGCTTGATTCTCTTCACCGATCCTTCTTCTGCTATGCCCGTCATCCTCTTCTGCCTCGGTCGGGATATCAATACTTCGTAATTTGAGACTGTCTAATAATTCTTTTGGCAAATCGAATGCATATAAAGTTTTACTCAAGATTGGTTCATTTGCCCATGGCTTGGAATTGAGATGTGCATTATCATTGACGTTTGTATTGCTGATGGCCGTCATTCTTTGCACTTGTCTATCCAGTTGCAATCCTTCTCTCTCCCTCAAAGAACTCGTAGAATGAAATCGAACAGTATATGCTTTTGTCAACCTACCACTTATCAAAAAGGGTTTAAGAAGACGTGAAGATGATAATGACTTTGTCGACAGTCTGAATATCTCTTCGATGCTGAGTCGGTCCAAGGTGTAGAATTGAATGATTGATGAAAGAGTCAGCAAAAGAAATTTACAAATGCACTCGTGTGCATATCCTGTTCTGAAGAATTAATTTGCTTAGCATCTTCCGACAGGCCTTCTTTTTTTTCCTCTCAAGTGGAGAACATTTTGAGAATTTTCGCGTCTAGTGACTAGTTTTACTAAGCAGAAGAAAGCTTAAACATTTCTTCTAACGTAGACTGTAAATGCTGTATGCACACACATATTACAGAATGAAACAAAAGTTACAGATCGAAGCAAAGAGACTTAAGTTGTCACGTAGAGCGAGAACAATTGACGCATTTATCATTTTGGTTCATTGCACAGCTTTATTATCAACTTTATGGACTTGAAAGGAGTTTCCTTTGTAAAGAGATTGCTCAGAGATTTTAATAAATATAAAACAATTAGGATCAAGATCGAGCCCGTTTTTTGACAACGCCATATGTGGGTGCAAATACATTATTGGGCGTGACTTTAATCAGTGTACATACATTCAATAGACGTGCGCCTGCGTCAGTAGAACAATAATAGTAGCAGCAGCTGTTCCTTGGATTTTAGCGCTAATATTGTTCAATTATCGAATACATGTTGGACTCACGCCAAAATAACACATTTCTTTTGAGCGCTACTACCCTTTACTCCCTACACAAATCCACCTTTCCCCATCACCTCTTTCATTCGAGTTCCTAATCCATCACAGCCTTTAGCACCTTAATACACAGCATTACGACTCATCACGACTGCAAGAACAAAAAGAAAGAAAGAATATTACGAAAAGTAACGAATATAAGTGCAAGCACGAACTTTAACGATTACAAAAAAATTAACTCAAGATCCATTCAGGAAGGAGACACCTCAAATTTACCAACAATCAAATTATCGTCTTGAATAATCTTCTCTATGAGAAACGGTCTATAAATAGATTTCATTATTTCCCTTGCTTCTGCGCTTTGCAATGCGGAAATTCTTTAATCGATTAGCTACTGGCAACACAGCTCATGCTGATGGTGTCAGTACTCGCGGAGAAATTAATTACGATGATCAATTTAATGGAAAATCAAAGATTAACGAAAAGAGAGCTGAAGGATATGGAGAAAAGTTGGGATTAATTGAAAGCCTTGGAGGAGAATCGCCACGAGAGAAGAATGGGACAGGTGAACGAGTGAAAGCGTTGGCTGCTCGATATGAAACGTTGTCTACCCAGAGAGACAGTATGCAAAGTAGTCCTAAAGACAAAAATCGAAATACTACGAGCAATTGGCTGTCTCCGACAAGAACGTACACAAACACTTCAGAAGATGCTAAAGGCAGTCAAAAAGATAACGCTTCTCCAGATCCATCAGGTTCGCCTCGACCTTCTCGTCGAGAGAGATCTCACCTTTTCGGTTTTCACAAACCTCTTCCACCTGTAACACATCAACCACAATCAATGCCATCACAAGGTGTATTACTACCCGAATCGCAACTTTCATCTGATGGAGATGGAATGCTACCTGCTGTTTTACATGCTGGGTCTATGGATCAAAATGGCGAGACGATGGATCTGATGCAATTGAGAATCACTCAATCACATTCTAGCACATCTGCGCAATCTTCCAAAGAAAATCGAGATACAAGCAGAAATCAATTATCCATCACTCCTACGCCAAATCAGCCAAAAACTGTCGCTTTTGCACCATCTCCAAAGAAACCTAATCGTACATCATCGCCGCTACCGACAGATTATAGCAATGCACCATCTTTGCCAGATAAAGCATTAGAGGAAGTGAGCCGACATCAACATGCATCTATGAGCAGTGCGCAATCTGTTGGTAATTTTGCAAAGCCAACTATGGCAAGCACGGCTCGTGCTAGAGCGGGGGCAGCGGCTACAAACAAGCAATCACAAAGCCACATTGGCTCAAATGTCAACAATAATCCCCCAACTCTGGTAAGCCCAATAGCTCGACACGGAACGGAAAAGTTTCCAACATCTGGAGGATTACCTTCTCGTCCTTCTAGTGGTCAAGCATCTGGTGCGGCAAAGATGGTTCGTAGCAATTCAGCATCTGCTTCGCAAAAAAGGAATGGTACTCTATCCAGTGCTAGTGCTGGTGCGCATCTTCCTACTTCTAGCACAGTCAGCCTCGTGCAAAACAACCGGGAAGGTTCAGGTCACCTACCAAATAGCATTCCTTTTGCCAATCAAACTTCAGCTTTGGGTTTGCTACGATCTTCTAGTCCGCAAAGTATGGGCACAGGATCTTCCACTTCAGCGCATGGCAGACAAATTCCGGATTTCTTTGGCAATCATAGAAGATCAAGCTTGCAAGGACAATTACCCGGCGGCTCTCAAGGCTTTACTTCTTCCATTCGTAGTATTGGGGCACCCAGTTGGAGTGAGATGACACAAGAAGATCTGGTGAATAACCTTGGCTCACGAGAAAGAACACGACAAGAAGTTTTATGGGAAATTGTTGCTAGTGAAGAGAGATATGTTCAGGAACTAGAGAAAACGAAAGAATTCTTTTTGGATCTCCTTTTACATCCTCATCGTTTTAGCCCGCCAGGCTCGCCAGGAGGAGTACATGCTGCTACTCTTGCTACATTAGAGGGTCGTGGCAGCAAGAAAGGACGTAAAGAAGTGCCGCCATCTTCCGCACGACCAATTACATCACCTTCTCAACTCACTGTTTCGAATGATTTACCGATTGCATCTAGATTCTTGAGTGCATCTTCTGGTTTACGTGAATCTGGCGAAGGACCGTATGGCAGTATAGATGCTGCTGCAATTTCACATGCTGCGGCGCAGAAAAATGCTGGCTCTCGAAGCCCTTATTCAACAGGTTTGGGCACTAATCCAACACCTACAGTTCGACCTAGAAGCAGTGAAGGAAGTACTAATAAGCCAAATACACCTGTTGCGGGAAGTAGTAACACCAATCTTTCATCTCAACCAGCAAAGAAGGGTCATGTAAAGGAAAAGTCAAATTCAAAAGACGATTCAGCAGCCAAGAGATGGTCACAACGTCGAAGTAAAGGTTTATCCGGCAATTCTTTCTCATCAAGTCAAATTGGTTATGATCTAACAAATGGTCAAGGTGTAAGCATTTCACTTCCACCTCCTTTGCGTGTCGTACTTGAGGTAATCGATAATGGCATCTTAGAAGGTCATGCTCTCCTATCAGAAGCTCTTAGGATACGCTATGAGGAACAATGGCCCTTGGTGCGTAGTTTAGCAGATGTCTTTACACGATTCTCTTACGTGTTGAAACATTATCGTGACTACGTTGTTCATCTTGAACGAGCTTTGGATTGTTTAGAAGAAGCCGCTCTGATGGAAAGAGCAATGCGTGGAAAAAGATTACGAAAAGATCGATTGTCCGTTATGGTGGGATTGGGAAGAGCAGTGGCTTCTCTTGAAGCATCAGCGGCAGAACGCGGAGAATGCGGATTGGCAATCTTTCTTGCAATGCCTTTTCAAAGGTTATTGAAGTATCCGCTCTTGTTTCAAAATTTACTTTTCCATACGGATGCTTCAACGTATGAATTTGAGAGTACGGTACAAATGGTGGTGGATGTAGAAAAGATCGTACGTACGATTGAAGATGAAAAGGTGAACAAAGAAGAACGAGACAAAACTATTGATGCATTTGCTAGGATCGAAGGAATTAAAGATCGTGCACTTCTGAGACCCAAATCCGATCGTATTCTTATCGAAGAGAAGCCAATGTATCAAGAAAATCCAAGGAGAGCAATCTCTGATTCGAATGACAAAGGTGCGGTAAATAATAAATCTGGTCATTCAAGTAATGACATGAGTGCTGATAGCATGGTGTCGAGTACGGCAATGTCCACTCCAACGGGAACAGGAAGTGGTAATTTACGAGCTTCGATTAGGAATAAGCGTTCTTACCGACGTCTATCTGATCTGCTTACCCTTGGTAATGCAAATTATTCCAATATGGGAGAGGACGGTAATCCAGTCACATATACAAAAGCCCCTAATATGGGATCAAAGAAAGATATTTGGCTTATTCGATTTTCGGATGTTGAGCTACGTTGTCAACGAGTAGGGGTTACGGCTTTGCCTATGGTCAGCTCAATAGCATTACAACCATCTACGATGGACATTTCAGCAGAAGGAGCAAATGCAAATGCAGAACAACCAAATACGATCGACTCTACTCTGACCGAAGATGAAGCCAGAATGCGAGACGAATTCAAAAGAACAAAAGAGAGCAAAGAACGTATGCGTGCATTACGCAATACAACTTTACGTTCAAAAACACGAAACTTGTACAAATTTATTGGAGTAAGTAGTTGGAAGGTAAATCGAGAGAAATCAAATATTGAGGAATCGGAAGGATTGGAAGGATTGTCAACTGCTTTAGAAGAAGATGAAGAGATGCAAGACGAAGAAGAGGAAGATGAAGCAGGTGATGATAACGAAAGTAATACAAGTCAAGAAACTGATGGTGGATTGCTCGATACAGATCATTATGTTCGCCAATCCAAGCTTAGCTTTTCCTATGGAGGTCAAGATCGTGTGGAACCTAAATTAAGTTATTCTGGCACACGACCGAATTATCGAAATGCTAGAACAAGTTCCATTCCTTCTTCATTCAAACGTCATTCTATGGGGTCATCTCTTGTTAACACATCGCAAAGTGTTAATTCAATGTCGCCAATCTCTTCTGTTGATTCAGATAATAGTGTTTCTCTAACAAAAGCAGTCGTAGCAACATCTAGGATACGTGGTGATAAATTTGGTAATCGTTTACGTTCTACCGACGAAAATCAGCATCAAAGAAGAGGGTCGATGCCAAATGTGGTTAGCAATCATTCAATACCACTTGGAGCTTTATCGTCGCAAGTAAGCGTAATTCATGATGATCGAAATGAAGAAAGCAGTCGAGATGAAACGATCAATAGGCCTGGATTAATCATCAGCAAAGCATCTGATACACCAGAAGATGTTCTTCAACATAATAGACCTCCTAGCTTCATGCACGATCGATCATTAGATTCCAATATGATCTTGATGGGTAGTCTCGTTCAACCCTCTACCAAGTTTTAGTGAACATCTATCTATCAAATATTAAGTCATGCTCTTTTTTTTTTGTATTGCAAGACTGCTGTACCTTATGCATACCAAACAATCACAATATTTTTGATTTTGAGACAGAAAGAAAGCTCGATTTCATTAGATATAGGGATCGACTACAACAATTGTGAAAATCTATCAATTGGAATAGATTTCAAATTGATGAGGTATGTATAAATCTATCTTAAATTAAGCATTTGAACGGATTTTCTTATTTTAAGGGTTTTCGGCAACCCATGAGACACCTTTCTCGATGTTCTTCTTGAGTTCAGGCAAAGCGGCTTCGAGTAACTTTTGTTCTTCACCGGTGATGTTACCGATTGCATGAATATCTTCAACACCGTTCTTGCCCAAGCTGACTGGGCTTGCAAAGAAAGTTGCTCCTTGATCTTTGTACAAAGGTGATTCAACGTAAGCGCATTCCTTAACACCGCTCTCTCCGTTAACGGCACGCAAAAGAGAGTTTGTGAAAACGGCAGCAGCGTAAGCCATACTCAAAGTTGCGGAACCTGCACCATCCTTTGCTTTGACGACTTCATCACCACCGAATTGGATACGGTGAACGAGCTTTTCGTATTGTTCACCAGCAGAGACGGAAGAGGAAGCAGATCCTGATTGAGACAAAAGAGGAACGATTGTAACACCAGAGTGACCACCAACGACTGGAACGATTACTTCACTTGGCTTGAGTCCAGCAATGCCGGACAAGAAAGTGCTTGCACGTGTAACATCAAGGGTAGTAACACCGAACAACTTCTTTGCGTCATAAACACCTGCTTTCTTGTACACTTCAGCAACGATTGGAACGGTTGAGTTGACTGGGTTGGAAATGATGAGCATGTGAGCTTTTGGTGCAACTTCGGCGGCAGTCTTTGCAAGATCACGAACGATGGAAGCATTTGTGTTGAAAAGGTCATCACGAGTCATTCCTGGTTTACGAGGAACACCGGCGGGAATAACGATGATATCTGCACCTGTCAAAGCTTTCTTTAAGCCATCATTTTCGGGAGAGAAACCTGTAGTGATTGCGGGTGTGTTGACGTGAGAAACATCAGCAGCGACACCTGGAGCCAAACGAACATCGAATAAACGTAATTCAGTTACCAAAGGATCATTCTTTAAGAGTAAAGAGAGAGGTTGACCGATACCACCTGAAGCACCTAAAACGGCCACATTTTTGTTTACGATTGAAGAAGAAGAGAACAAACGGCTTGATGCGAAACCTTGACGTAAAGGTGCGGCTGAGCGCAAAGCAGATCGTGCGGCAAACATGATGATTTGCAAAGATTACAAAGATTAGGATATGGTGAGAAATGAAGGATAGGTATGTAATTGTGATTCACCTTTCGCCCTTCTGCACGGTTATACCCGAAAACTTTTTTCCACAATGCTTGTGCGTCTGTGTACGTACACACAGTAGATTATACACTAGAACGCGTACCAGCGGAAATGTGCTTCCTGCTTCGTGCTTCTTGCTTCCAATGCGCTAAAGCATCGATGCCTCACCAAGCTTGAATACTTATTCTATGAAATATTCTTCCTTTTTCACGTGCACGTGCCTTATTATGGTGTGATTGATTGTCAGACTCAGACGATTCGGACCTTTTTTTCAGGGTATGGGTGGCTGGCTGATATTTATGGTAACGGGGATGGCCTATCAAAAGTCAGCCCAGATGCTTCTCAGCTAAATATCTTTTTCGTATACCTCCTACACATTTGCAAAAAGAATCCCTCCAAAGCATTTTCGTCACATGCTCCGACCAAATGTTGGACAACGGCAGTTTCGGCGTGCTGCTTTTTGGTGAAAGGCGGCGCATATATTTGAACATTTGATAGGAATTTGTGCCGAGGCATTTTCTTTGAAGATATCTCGCGCCAATTTTGAAAAAATCCTTTGTATAAAGGTTCGACGACCTTCCATTAGAAATGTTAGTTAATGTATGCGTGCAAATATTTTGTCAACAAAGGAACCGAAAGATTGCATAATTTCTTCTATCGGATCAACAAGATGACAAAGTGGGGACACAAAAAAAGCTTTCTTATCAGAACGATAGCGTACAGTCAAATACTTGATTGACACGGTACCGGAACAAAAGGGCCCTGGCTAATAAAGTCGCACTTTGAATGAACATCACGGTCCGAATTACGTTTTGTCGGCCCTATTCGTAACAATCAAAAAGTGGGCTGAATTAAAAAAAAAGAAATTGGCGTGTTCCAGAGTAGTGATTCGCGAATAAATTTCTTTTTTTCTTCTTCTTTTTGCGAACGCCCTTTAATGATAAATGCGCATCATTCGCGGCGTTGATTGGAATGATTGAACGAAATTTGGCCGACGGTTATCGCAAAAGTGTATTTTAACGTGTCCAAACCAAAGCACTTTTCCCCTCTCAACACGATGTGTATGCGATCATAGGATAGTAGGAATGCAGTGGACCAAAATCCATAAAAAGCTTCCATTTCTCCCTACTACTTTCCCACATTCCCCCACAATAACTACAACTACCATTCTAATTGCAAAGATGATTGGATTAGATCAACCTCCTTCATCATTCAAACAAAAAGCATTTCGAAAATTGTCATCGGAAACATCTTTACGATCCATTCTAAGCTATGAATCATCATCCATCAGACCAAATTCAGTTCAATCTCAAAGGTCATTCACCACCTGTCGATCTAAATTCACTACTTGTGATTCAAGTATACTCAAGGAAGATCAATCAAACGATCAACTCTTGTATCAAAAAGACCTTTTCAATTTGGCAAATTCATTTTCTTCTTCAAGCGCATCGATTAACGAAAAGCTCAACAAGACCAGGTTGGGAAAGAAGCTGAAAAACTTCGTTTCACGCTTAAAGGCTGATTGGAATGGAATGGTTTACAAAAAAAACAAACAAAACAAAAAGTGTAAATCCCAAAAAATTCTCAACAATTGATGTGGCTTACGAACAACAAGAAAGTTTCACAAGCGAAAATTTTTTCGCTCATTCTTCTGATGTACCACAATATGCGGGAATAATTTCCTCTATGAATCAAAAACATTATCGATCTCGAATCGTCACCTTTGACGTTGACGATGATCCGTTTGCTGCCAAATCACCTATGAAATTAATTGCAGGTATACCTGT
Organism: Hemileia vastatrix; assembly: GCA_030280995.1. Classification (NCBI taxonomy): domain Eukaryota; kingdom Fungi; phylum Basidiomycota; class Pucciniomycetes; order Pucciniales; family Zaghouaniaceae; genus Hemileia; species Hemileia vastatrix. Next base: position 1,708 of record JASXTE010000468.1, on the reverse strand, counting down.
TCAACCAAATCAACATGAAAGGTCTCTTGAGGTGAGTAGAATTTTGACCATGTTTTTCGAAACTGTTTTTACTGACATTAGCTTTTCAAAGGAGACTATTCACCTCTCATTAAGGCCTTCTGATGTCTAAGCAACGAAAACATTCATAGACTGTATTTCACATGCAGAAATACGATACTCTCTTTTACTCGCTCCGATTAATTGCGCCGTGTGAAATGCTGAGTCGAGAGGATCACTAATTTCACTGTTACAGTTTGGCTCAAGTCAATCCACAATGCGTGAAATGTTCCTTCCTCATAACCACCTTCCTCCACAGCAGACTTACTGATCTGACTTCCTTGCCAAGCTGAGAGATGACAGATCCAGCGACTTTTGTTGGCGAGAGACAAGACAGAGAAAGTATTGAAAGTAGCTGCAGTAGTACACCGAGCAAGTTTGATGTTTCACACTGTAAAAAGTGGATGTCCATTCCTTCCTTCGGATTCGTGCAAAAGAAGATTGGTAATGCACCAAGTCCATCAACCGAAAAGTTGTTGAATGACGCAATCTCAGTTTATTCAAATGATGATGAAGATGACATTGAAAAAACCGAAAAAGTCACAAGTGAGAAAAGCGGACGTATGCGCAAAGTACATCGCAGGAAAAGCCGACACGATGCTCAACACAAACACCGTTCTTTGAAAGGAAAGGAAAGGCAAGTATCTGAGGACAGATTCTCTTTCATAGGCGGAGAAGTACCCCAAACGCAACTTGCCTGATGGAAGTCCAATCGACCAGTTCCAACAAGAGACGGAAAGTGGCAGACGTCGTAAACGTGAGAGAGTTGAATCAGACCGATACATCAAAACCACAATCAAAATATTATCCGAAGAGGTTCACATGGGAGAAAAAGAAGTTTTGCTGCGTGCATGCAAATTAATGTTGACATGCAAACAACAACAAGAACAACAAGATTTCTAATCAGAGGCGTCAAAAGTTGCAAGGCATGAATTCTTTCTCACAATACGCAGTGCGACAGAGTTGGGTTATCCGCTTCCTTTCCGGTCAAATCTTTCGCAGCAATCCTTTGTTGAACATAAAAGATAAGGAGTATGCTGAGCAAACGTATTGTGTTGTACTTGCGTGTAAAAATGTTGAACGCAACCTGACGCAGCCTTTACACTTTTATCATAGATGCGACCTTTACACTACCTCGGAGCCTTTTTAAGCTCACACTTGTGTTTTGTATCCTTTTTTTCTCTCTACCACCTCCATCTTCTCCTGAAGTACGAGATCTTTTCTTTTCTTTTCTTTTCTTTCTCTTTCTAGATGAATTCCATGTCTGACACAACCACCAAAAGTCATCCCAGAAGAAGAACAAAGTAACTCAATCGCCATTCCGATCAAAATTCCGGGTATCAGTAATGTGACAATTCAAAACGATTTATCTGAAGAAGATGACGATAGTGATCAATATACACAGATCCATGACGACACATCATCCTTCAACACTCAATCATCTGCACCGTCTAGCTTCTTTTCACGTTCATCTACACCGCCATTTGAGTTTGAAGGTCATATGAATTGGGCGATTAGCGATGGTACGGGTGTTCAAAATCTATCTATTCAAGAACATGAACAAGGAGAAAACATCTTTCCACGAACAAACGCAAATCGTACGCAAAATTTGTCTGCATTTTTTGAAAATTTAGACGAAAATGATCCGGTA